>JABCKW010000248.1:0-81948 GCA_014824385.1 Fusarium cyanostomum | reverse complement strand
TTAGATAGCCTTCGGCCTGTGGTGGGCCATCCTTTTCTTAGACCTCGTGCTTAGGTACAGGCAACTTAACCAAAACGAAAAGGTGATTTTATTGTACGCAGAACAATGTGACTTAATAAATGGGTTAAAACTATATCGCATCTAATGCAAAGGCACCCAACGACTCCTATGCCCACCAAACAGCCTGTTTCTCATCGTCTGATCAACTACATACTTGACTTACATGCTTGACTGTGTTATCACCTGGGTAGAACATTCCAAAGACAACAGACACCGCTATGCTTATAGGTAGAACAACAAAAGGTATAAAGCACGTCCTTGAGATGTGCGTGGTTTTGTCTACATATACACCAAAGCTTCCGCCACCGAACGCCATCAAGAGCACTCCCAATGAACGACAACAAACTCCATTGCGTGTAATGACGATAGCCAGCCGGTCTCCCCAAACCACCTCTCTCTCCTTCTCTTAGACCTTTCCTAGTTTTCACGTTTCGGTTCTGGGACAGCCGGCATGGCCCCTACTTTGGGATTCCTCCCATATCCAGCATATGACCCATCTTCTCGATCTGCATTGTGTTAGTCGCTATTTCATAATTTGCAAAGAGAAAAAAAAGAAGTCTTGGGCGGTGTCAGACTCACCTTTGTCTTGAGATAACCCTCCACCTCCTGGCTCCGGAACCCTCCTCGGCCCTTCCACGATAGCGGTACCATAGCCACGCGCTCCTTAACAATAACCTCCCGATTAGGACCCTCGACCGCGCGGATCTTGTCGGGGTTGTTGGTTAACAACCGGACCTCCTGTTGGCCAAGATCTAGTAGCATTGCCGTGGCCAGACCATAGCTTCGAGCATCAGCGGGGTGTCGCAGCAGGAGATTCGCCTCAACGGTGTCGGAGCCTAGATCCTGGAGGTTGTACGCCTTGAGCTTCTCGCCGAGACCAATTCCACGGCCTTCTTGTCGTAGGTAAATAATAATGCCGCCGCTGTTATTGCCGGGCAAACTCATGAGGCGCGCCGCCTCGTCGAGTTGTTCGCCGCAGTCGCACCGCGCTGACCATGCTGTCTCGCCTGTGTAGCACTCGGAGTGAATTCTCACCAATGGAGGCTGCTCTGACGGCAATCCCTCTTGTGGCGTATCCCCTCCGGCCATGCCGCTGGTGGTTCGACCAGGGAACAACCTGCCTGTGTATGCGCCGCGCACCATACGGTCCATCTCCGTCTCGCCCTCCCGAGGAGCATCTAGGCTCTGGCTTCGGATATCATTTCCAAACACAATGGCAAGATGCTCCTTGTTATCGACATTGTTGGTGTAGAGATGCAGGAACATCTCCGTTCCAGCTACCGTGGGAATGCGGGCGCGGACGATACACTCAACATGGGGTAGAGTCTCGAGCAGCTTGGGCCGCTTCGAGCCACATCCTCCCAAGGGAGTTGAGCTATCGACGGGAACACCACGGAGTCCAGCAGTCGACGGTGTCGCTGTGCCGGGCGTGGCGGGCGGCGTAAAAGCGGGAGACAGGAGCGATTGCGGGGGCGGTTGGCCGATGGGAGTCTCGGGGGTTTCGGCGTGGGCGGAGACGGAAGCGGAGGTGGAGGGAGCGGGGGAGAGGGACAAGTTGTCTATCGACTGCTCGAGGGTTTGGCCGCGGCCTTTATTGTGTGAAGAACCCTCTGAATCGGCGGGCTGAGTTCGAGGAGAGTAGAAGGAGGGCAGAGCAGTGTTGGAGCCCGCCGGCGAGCCTGACATGGCATCGGGCGGCATGTTATAGCTTAGGGCGGGCAGTTCGGCGCCGTGATCGGATTTTGGAGGAGTTCAAGGTCACGTTTGTGTCGCAAGTTTGGTAGGCTCGTCGGCAGCGGTCGCTAGATAAGCATTAGGCGGTGGAGAGTCGCAATTGGGGCAAGGATGCAAGTTGGCTAAGCAGAGATGCAGAGAAATCGTGTGTCGTCTCTGGTCTGGGGATAATTGAGTAGCGCGGTTCGGTGCATGGGGATGGTTTGCGGAACCATGACTTGGTGGTTTAGTGGGGTTCCAAGGATTCAAAATGCGGCAGCTGTGGGTGTGTCCAGCATTAGTCATCAATGTCTTGCTCTTGCACGCGGTTGCTTACTCTCATACCGGACTCGGGCCGGACCCTTTAAGCCGCTGTATCCATCATTCCGGCATTGATTTCTGCCTCCTACGTAAGCATTCGGATTAAAAGGGACTCTCCGGTAATGGGAAACACCAGTATAGAGGCATCGATGATAGCGCTGGGCAACCGTCGAGCGTGGAAAAACCCATGCACAACATGTACACATGTACAGAACCTCGGCGAAGGCGACCGACACCGACATGTGGGGCGCCGTTGAGGTCGAGTCTCTGTCAGCATTTTCAATCGTCTGACTGGGCTTCTAGCGGAGGACAGAAGTTCTAGCTTCCGTACTTCCATACCTAATGTTAGACATGTCGGATGTGACGTCTATTATCGGTTTGCGAGAATCAGGCCGATATTATAAAGATAACCAGAACTAGTATTATTAGTGTAATCTATCTTTGGAGGCTAAACCATCTATTGCGGGCATCTCAACGTTTAGAAGAAAACATCCTTATGAATATTCTACCTGCCTTTTCCGGCGATTTCGCAACTTCAATTAAACCCGGACATGGAGGAGCAGTAAACAATCGACATCGCCTTTGGTGGCATATATGCATAAGGACCTCAAGATCTAAGGACTATAGAGACGCCATTACATTAGGCAGCTACACTTAAGCATAAAGAGATCCTTGAGATTCTGATTGATAGGGGAGCCGACAGCTCGTGAAGGCCATGCGGGAATAATCGCATTGTTGTTGGAGAACAGTAACGACCTCAACGTCACGATCGATGGGGGTTCATCGACACTCTGATGCGCCGTAGACTGGGCGTGGGCACGTTGCGTGGCTACTGCTACAGGCCAGAGCCAAGATGCATTTAGGTCTACCAGATCACATTGGATGTACTCCCTTGCATACGGCAGTCAACCGAAAGCTGGTGAATCATCCAACGCTGGTCTGGCTGCTTCTAGAAAATGGGGCCGATCCAAATGCGCGCAGCAAGGAGGGCCATACAGCTCTGCACATTGCTGCTCGCGAAGACGACTCCTCGGTGATTTTGGTCCTCTTGGACGCGGGCGCAAACATCGACAGCCAAGACAGAACCGGGAAGACAGCATTGTACATTGCTGCACTTCATAAACGCGTTTCAGTCTCCACGGTCTGGATTGAGAAGGGCGCAAGCATCAACAGTCAATATGCAAGTGGAAAACAGCGTTGCACCTGCCCGCTCATCGTGGGAACTATCCCCTCGTCGCTTTACTGCTGAATACCGGAGCGAATCCAGCGGTTGTAGACGAGAATAGAAAAACGGCTCTTCACTGGGCAATCACGGAGCTCGCCGCAGGCTCGAAAGGCCATGAGCAAGTGACGGACACCCTGATTATACACACACAAGACATCAACGCCCAAGACGATGAAGGGGTCTCTGTCTTACACGTCATGGTTTCTGAAGGCTCGCTTTCCTCCGATGACCGCATGCGCTGGGTTGTGCATCTGCTGCAGAAGGGGGCAGATCCAGGCCTCGAGTATCGCGATGGGCGAACGCCTCTACATTGGGCTGTATGGGAGAAGTGTCATGAAGCAGTTCACGTAATGATAGAAAAGGCCAGTTCACCGTGCAAGCTTTGCGGAGATCGGTTTATACTGAGTACGCTATTGAGATACGGCAAAGGACGTCGGGATATTCGCAACGGAGATGGACTAACGCCGCCGGAACTGGCGTTACAAGCCGAGAATGCAGGCCCTAACGTTATAGCTAGATCGCTATGTTAAGGTACCTTGTCGTCACTTTGAACATCCTCCCAAGCACCTCATTAACACGCCTCCGAAACTAACACATCGTCCCATCTAGGTAGGAGACACACTGCGGCCCGTCCCAAGAGAAGGGATGAAACATGGCTATCCCAGCCTCGACGCAGGTACAGCATATCCCCGGACGTCTTAAACGCCGTCATGAAGCGCTCAGCTCAAGTGTGGAGTTCTGCACTCCTTAGAAAAGAGGCAACGAGACAACAGGACTGGCTGCGGCTTTTTTGCTTCCCCGGTTTCATCTTGATTGTCCGCGCTCAAGCCGGCCTCCCCAGATCTCGTTCGACGTGGCTTGGTTGAGCTTCCTCCCGGACACCACCCAAGCTCGCCGAACTGACACGTCTGTTCGCATCTTGATGAATGGAGCCCTGTAAAACGGTCGCCTTTTCTCGGGGAGGACGGCGTAATCTGTTCAACAGCTGTCTGTGCGGTGTAAACCTACTGCAAGTTTAATGAATCTGCCAAGCCCAGGGCCAGCCAGCGCGTCACTAGATGCACTCTCAGGCCCAACGCTCATGTAAGGCCAGCGAAGCAACACGATTTAGATGAGAAAACATGACGTTTCGTTTCAACTTCCCTCTCGCGGGGGACCTTCATCCGCCCGGAATCCTTCCTCTGCAGGCCGCTCACATGCCTATTGGCCAGCGCTCTTACGCGCAACGCGCTACAGAAAAGCTGGTCCATTCAGGAGGAAAAAGGTTTTGCATGGACAAGCTTTTGGGATACAGAAGGTGAAACTTCCAAGGTTAACGCGCTCATGTGATTTGCGAGAGGTTGGAACGGCCTCAGGGGGGGAAGCGTCAACAGCAAGGGCTGTGAGCAGGGGTAGCGGGCTGAGAACAAGGGGTCGTGTAAGGCGGACTGGGTTAAAGGCCGGCTTACATCAAGCCACTCATAAACGACAGACGAGTTATCACGCACGAGTGACGTTCAAGAAACAGAGGTGAAAGTGCAATGTGAAGAAGTAATGTGAATGGTATTTGACCTTGTCCATCAACTATATACATGAAGCGAATGTTAAGCAAAAACAGATTTTCCTGTATCCTGTATCATTCCCAAATTTTCATATCGTTCGTAGCGAGTGGAACGCCCCCTGGAACTTTGCCAGGGCGGCGGTTTCTATTGTGATCATCATGATTTGAGGCCAAGATGTTGCAGCCCCGTCTCTCTTACAGGGCAGTAACCTTCTTGCCAGAGCCGTAGATGATGTTCTCGACCTTGAGCTTGGTCTCCTTGACGGAGCCGAGACCGCTGGGGCACTCGGGCTGGTTGCTGACGGCAAGGTTGAGGTGGCACTTCTCATCAACACCGTGTTTGCAGACGGGGTCGTTGATGTTGTAGAGCTCGTAGTTCTGGGCGACCCAGCTCTTGGGCTGGCTGAGACAAGAGGCAACGTAGTTCATGCTGTTGGCGGCAGCGAGGGGCAGCTTTCCCTTGTGGAGGATGTCCTTGCACTTGGAGGCGTGAACAAACTCGTAGTTCATGGGGATGCCACCACCCTGCTGGGGGTCCTTGGTAGCAGACTTGCCAAAGCCAAGGTAGTTCCAGGCGTCGTAGGAGATGTCGTGGGCTCCACCGGAAGAGTCAATCTTCAGGAGGTAGAGAGAGCGGCCCGCGTTAGAGACCTTGACACAGATGTTGTTGCAATCAACATCCCCGGGCCAGTAGGCGACACGGTCAGTTGATATCTTGCAACCAAGCACTCCAATACTGGAAGAGTACTGGTCGTGAGGAGTGATGCTTGCAGAGCCAGAGCTGCCTCGAGCAATGGGGCCGGCAGAGACAAGGGTGGCCGAAGCGGCGGCGAGGATGGCGGTGAACTTGGCGAACATGATGGCGGTATGTAAAAGTCTTTCAAAAACCTTTGTACGGCTGAATTGTAATTTGCAGTTGTTTGAGACTGGCTCGACTTGTTTCTCAACGCACGGCGTAGAGAAGAAAGGAATGTTCAAGTGAGTTGTGTAGAAAGGACTGATCTCAGATCTGAGTCTGGTTTGGCGACGGCCAGCCGAGGGAGTGACGAAGAAGAGTTGAAAGGAAGGAATACCACAAGAGAGTGTTGATGGGCCAGAAGAAAGATTCTGCATCTGGGGTGGAGGTGATGGGCCTTATATACATGAGATGCGAGCGGGAGAGCCTTCTTGGGGGGAGGGGGGGAGAGCCCACGTCCACGCCGATCAACGAGAACGCTTGCAGGGGCGTACATCTCCCGAGGAAACAAAGGCTGAAGGCGAAACAGAAGGACGGCGCCGAGAAGTGACCGCTTGGGTTGTGGGCAGGCCAGAGTCAGGGAGACAGGCGGCTCCATGATTCGCGATGCACTAGTCAAGAGTTGGCCGCTGGACCCGCTCGGCACGTTGCCGACGGTACAGACAGGTACGGATGAAAATCCTCATAGCATTTGATGGGGTCATGAAAGGGCTTGATGGTGTGGGTGGCCCAAGGGCAGCCAGTCGTAGTCGAGCCTTTGTCTCGCTGTGCGTCCTGGCTTCTTCCGTCCACTACGGAGTAGTGAGGGACAAAAACCCGGGAACAACCATTTACCTATGTCGAGTGGTGGTATGAGTTCTCATTCCCAAGTTTTTTGTCCCCGGCAGGCGGCGTTCCATCGCGCGCCGTCCCCTAGCAGGAAAATGGCTCACCCACTAAGCCTAGATATGCTTAGGGCTTGCTGGGCTGCCGTGGTCTGCCATCCTTCATCCCAGGCACGGTGCGTTAGTCAGGGACCCGGCAGACGCACGCACTCAAAGGCCTGATCCACGTTGGGCCTTGAGGTGCCGGGAGCTGGCCGCTGACTGGGCGGTTTCGAAGCCCTGTGCCTGGGCGATGCCACGCTGTACCTGAGCCCTGTTCGCCTCCCTGTCTGTGCCTGGCAATCCTGGGCTGTTTGTGTGGCCTCCATGTTTCTCCTGTGCCGGGGGGGTGGGCGGCAGAAACAGATCCATGGGACGGCTAGACCTAGCTCCGCGATTCTCGCCGCACTCGATCGGTCGGTCGAGAAGTTGTGGGTGGGCTATGGTCGCAGTCGCGTGCTCCGTTTCCCAGGCAAACGCAGTAAGAGACGGAGGGAGGGAGGAAACGGACGAGAAAACTCTGCTGCATTCTTTGCGGGACCGCGATGCGATGCGCCGCTCCTGTCGGTGGCCTGAGATGGTTGCCTGCAAACACCGTCCAAAATGGTCGCACTAGACTGTCAAAGATGCCTCAGGCTTGACGCTGTGGGACGGTGGATCGGTGGAAACGCGCCAGAGGAAACAGCGAGGAAACAAGACGGTCGGCGGCGCAAACAAGGTGTGTCACTGCCAACAGAAAGAGACCTCCGATGCCAAGCAAAGAGGGGTTATTGAGATTTGGGTCGGGACGTGGTGGGAAGCCGATAAGCTTGTTCGTTTTGCCCAGTTGGATCTATCTATTGTCTCGAGCAGGGCATCTTTTGACGGGAACCTACAGCTGGGTTTGAGATGCACGGATGGAGGGATTCACAGACCAGCTGAGTAAAGCCACGTCTCAAAGTGCAGCAAACTTGGCTTGTGAGGCTTGTCTCATCTCCCCGTCACGCTCTTCAGCTCATGCTGCATGCCAGGTCAGAGTAGAAGCACAATTGCCGCTTCATCAACCGCTCTGTTGAGCGAATCAGATCTATTCCTGGTGTCTCGTTAGTTGATGCAACTCTACTTTGCCCAATTGGTCGCTTGTTCAGCCAAGTCTTCTTTGCCCGAGTTTCCTCTTTCTGTGCATACTGTGTGCAACTTTTTCACTTCTGGTTATCGAGGCTGTGTCCTGCCGTTGTGGGTTGGCGATGGATCGCCTAAAAATCAAGGTTTTCTGAACAATTAGCGGATTTTCCAGATCCTCGGGGCTTTTTCGTTGCCGTTATGTACCCTCCTACAGTGCCCACTTAGAGCATCTTTTTCTTTGCTCAATAACCCACTCACACTCTTCAACTATCAGCCTCCAGGTCCATGCTCTGATGATACGTACCTTTTCAATGAAACGAAAAATCTCTGTGTTTATTCCCATTGGTCAACATCTCGGAGGGCGGGCCTCGAGGTCTTTTCAAAGGTCCTTCCAAGCGGAAGAGGCACCGCCACGACAACAGATGGCGCTTCCAGGACAAGCAGCACCACATGGCTTTGACAGTTTGGTTCTTTGAGCTTCTTTCACGAATCCAAAACCTGAAACTCTGCGGCTTTATTGACCAGAATAGAAGTGAAACCCCGAGCGTTGACGCAACGCTTCACCGCGTGGCTCCCCTCCATCAGACGTTGACAATAGGATCAATGACCTTCTTTCCCGCCTTTGACAAACGGTTTGGCTGATGCTTCTCGGAGTCTTCCAGAAATCCTGTTTACTCCGCGAGAGTGTTGAAATAGAGTTCAACGCTCCGCCGGTTATGACCGGATCCTATTCACGTTCTTCCGTTATGTACGCCCCAACAACCGTCATAGACGCCGTTCAATGCGCCGTCTGATACGCCATCAATACGCCATGCTTTGGTTTTGTACGGTTGCCTACCATTGCAGGAGTAGTGCGACTCCACTTGGCCTCGCCGTCAGAGTCTGGATAGCCTCGAGTCAGTTCTCTGCTCTGGCGTAGGACCATCCCATCTTGAGTCGGTTGATAATGGCCTCGTGCTTGGGCTTCTGGTCCATTGTCCAGATGGCGGAGTCTGGACAATATGCTCAGCTTCCAGAAATGTCGCCTAGCCGCAAACTAACATTTGCGGACCTCAACTCGGCTCTACGAGCTTTCGTCCTTCATGCAGGTGTGAGGCAATTCAAGCAAGGAAGACTTATCCAAGGGGTTAAGGTTGGTTTCTCTGCCGGTATCGCAGACGACGGCATCCTGGGCCACTTCGAATAGTTCGTGCATGCCTGGGTTTCTGCACTTTCGTCCTCCATCTTCTCCTACATGTTATGATCGTCTCTATCAATGTTATAACCACATGTCCTATGGGTCTTACTCCATGAATTACCGCAGCTCTAACTCCAGATATCTGGGGTATCCAGAAATCCGGTTCACGATCGCTCCGATGGATCAACAATACGGTGTTTGAAGGGCCGTTCCGAAGCAAGAGGGGAACTCCTGGATATTGACCCCACGGACGATCATCTGGGGAAATACAATCCGTCTACTTCTCGCATAAACCATATATTTTGTGCCCCGGGGTGGATCTTATAGTAGGCATCACTCATTTGCGTCAAGGTCCGTCGTGAATGTCGCCATCTTCCTGGTACGAAGAATTCTAGAAGGGTACATGCTCCACAGTCGGCCTGAGCCGCAGCTGATGGTGGGTGGTTGTGGGCTTAATGTGTGGTTTCTCTCGATGTCTTCGGACTGATGCTATTCGCGCAGATATCCTGCACCTGCTTTCATCGTTGAGTCTCGCTTCTCTGAAATTGATGCTGGCCTCGGACCATTATTTGGTGATCATGACACGTCTGAACTCCGGCTGAGACCAAGACTTGCTAGCATAACGAGTTGTACTTAGACCTTTGTCTCTTCTTCGTGGACTGGCCTTTTGATCTTTGATGGGATATCACTCGGCTTCGCCGAGCACTAGAGTGTCAAGTCGACGCAATTACACAAGCTTACTTGAGTAAAGTAATTCGGAGAGAACAACTGACTGTGGTAACGTAGATTGTGCTGTAAACACCAGAGGCAAGAACTCAAAGAGTGTGAAAACCAGTCAATAGTCTGATTCATCCATACTTGCATCCCCAATGACGGTTCCTCCTCCCTTCTTCGCCATTTATTGAAGCCCATGAATCACGAAGCTATGGTCTAGGGTAAATCGCTGTCCATGGGTGATGGTTTCCGGTGAAGCCCCACCACTGACCTCGGTGAGCTCGGTGAGTTCACATCGATAATCGATAAGGCCTAAAAAAATTTCCCACCCGACTTGCTTCAACACCTTACGACCGCGGTAGCTCGCCAACAGACGACGCAACAATGGCGCCAATCGATCCCGCGGCGGCAAAGGCCGAAAAGAAATCGAAAAAGGAGAAGAAGCGAGCGCGAGAAGATGATGCCTCTGCCGACACCGAGCGAAAGCACAAAAAGTCCAAGAGCATCGCCGCTGAGATTCCTGCGCCAGAGGTTACAAACGGAGACTTGAAGGCCGAAAAGAAGAAGAAGAAGAAGAGCAAGAAAGACAAGCACATAGAGGAGGGTGCGACGCAACCAGAGAGCGAGCCTGCCGAGGTAGATGAGCCCAAGTCGGAAAAGAAGCACAAGAAGAAGAAGCACCATGGGGCGGAAGACGCCGCAGCTCCCGCCGAGGATGCAGACACTTCAGTCGCAGTTGACGAGAAGAAGAAGCAAAAGAAGAAGCACAAGGAGACTGAGGCGGTAGACGCAACAGACAAGGCCGAGTCCAATAAGCAGAAGAAGTCTAAGAAGGATCACCAACCCGAACCGGAAGCTGAGGCTCTGACAACGGTCGAGGAGCCCGAGGAAGATGCCTCACCCACCGACCTTGATGCTATGGACGTCGATGTCGCATCTCCCGCCAAGCAGTCCAAATCCAAGTCCAAGTCCAAAATCCACCAGCCGCCCGACATCCCCACGAACCCGCAATTCCCCTTCTTCACCCAGACCGTATCTCTCTACGAGCCTCTGTACCCCATCGGCTGGGCACAACCTGTGACGAACGCCCAGTACCAACACCTGCGACACCTTCAGAACAAGTATGTACCCGCGCTGCGCGGCGTGCTGCTGGACTACAGGAACGTTGCCTTTGGCGAGAAGCCCGGCAGAAACGGGGCTGCTACGGATGACGAATCGCCGGCGACTGTCATGGCCAAGGATGAGGCCGCTGTTGGTTTCGGCTGGATCACAGCTGATGTTGATCTTTTCGTGCCGAGCCGCGGTGCCTGGATGGAGGGCAGCGTTAACCTGCAGACTGAGGGACACATTGGCGTTGTCTGCTTCAGCAAATTCAACGCTTCGATCGAGGCCCGTCGACTTCCGGCCGACTGGAAATGGATCCCTAATGAGGCGCCCGAAGCTCAGGGCTTTGAAGAGACCGCCTCGGTCATCACCGCCGACGACCACGGCGTCGTTCGCCAGATCCACAGCACCGGTTTCTGGGCTGACGACAGCGGCGACAAGGTCAAGGGCAAGATCCGCTTCCGGATACGCAACTTTGACATTGGCACTAGCGGAGAGACCAGCTATCTCAGTCTGGAGGGCACCATGCTGGACAAGAAGGGCGAGAAGGCTGTTGTGGCTGAGGAGGCAGAGACGGCCAAGATGCGCAAGGGCAAGAGGGGCGGCCAGAGGGTCCACAGGAGACGGGTGCCTGAGTTCAGCATGACTCGCTTCGTCGTGGATGAAGAGGAGCAAACGCAGGACAATGAGCAGGAGAAGCGGGAGGTGTTGGCGGTGAGCGAGGATGATTAAAGCAAGGCATGGGACTATGAGGAGCCAGGAGTTGTTTGATACCTTGGTTTAATGACGAACACTGTTACCACAGCCCGAGACGCGTTTCGCTAATGCTGAAAGAATGCGTCCTATATCGCCCCAATAACAATAACACAGGGGAACCATATCCTACCAAACAACTCAGACGCAGAACGACCGAACCTAAACGCCAACTAACGATAAACAAATGAATTCAAGCAGCCGCCTTCACCATTGGCTCCCACGGCCTTGCCAAGTTCCACAGATACACTTCCCCGACAGGTTCCTCACCCAACGCCTTGACAAATATATGTTGAAACAGCGGCACTGTTGAGAACAGCGGCGCGATCGGAGTGATGGATCCTCGATCCCAGCCTGCGGAGAGTCCCTGAGTCCACGCAGGCTGTTGCAAGAACGCGTCTACCTTCTCATGGTACGCGTCCCAGTCGGCCGAGTGGTCGTTGACCACAACTTGGAATCTCACGCCTTGGATATCAACTGTGATGCGTTGCACCATGCTCGGAAACCCATGCTCAGCCCCCGAACTCAGGATCCACATGTAGTCCGTCTGATCGCCGTTGCTCTCCCAGTCATACCAGACCTGCGTCCCACACTCGGAAAAGTCATTCAGCACAAGCCGTCCCTCGGCATCAAAGCTTAGAGCGCAGTGTTGCGCATCGATGCCCGGCAACCGCGGGAGGACTATGTCGCAGGTGGCTGGGTCGGTGCCGAGGACAAAGGAGCCTGGGCGCTTGGGGGGCGAGTCGAAGGAGAGCTGGAGGGCGCGTGGGGGACGGCTGGTGAGGAGATTTGGGAGGCGAGAGGTGAGGGTTGGGGAAGAGGTTGTGAGGACGGTGCGGGAGATGTTGGAGGGGAGGTGGGTTGTTTTGTCGGCGATGGAGTTGCGCGCCGTTGGGACCAGCCAGGCGATGATGTCGGACATGATGATGGTACAGGCTGAAGAGCAGTGGAATTGAAAACAGGAGTGAAGTTGCCGAAGGGAGTGTGGTGACAAGGAGTGTCGAAGTGATGGAATAGAGAGTGAGTTGACTAGAGTATAACAGATCGGCTCAAACGAGAGAAGCCGAATATTTGAGTAAGATTGAACGATCAGTTTGCAGAAAAGGTTAAAAAAGCACACGCTGGAAGAAGACTGTCTGATTTCCTGTGCTGTGTTTCTGTAGGCATTTATATCCCACATCAACACTTCAACTGCCTGCGTTGCGCGGACAACCACTGGCCCTCACGCGCGTGTCGCGAGAACACATGACGGCCACGAGACACCCTGGACTGAGAAATACTTGCAAACACCCGTTTCATCGCGGCTGTCCTGTCTGCGGCGGGCGAGTAGGGTCTTGAGTGGTGGTGTTTGAGAGTGGGAGCGTGAGAGCCAATCAATCTTGGCGCAGTTGGCTGAGCCCTAGGCAAGGAGAATGGGAGCCACCAACGACAGGAAATAAGAATCTGACGGGGAGACGAGAAAGGAAATGACGTTGCAATATTCGATTAAACTGCTCGGGACGGTTTGACGTGGCTTGTCGCGAGCGGCGTTGGTGCATGAGAACCACATGTGGCAACGAGAGGAGAGGTCTTGGACGCTGGATCAAATTCACTGATTCAAATCTTGGCTGTAAGTGGAATAAGTCGTGCCTCTTACGTTTCAGTGAGGAATTATTTTGAAGTTCTCCTCGATAAATGTGGCAGTTAGGAACTTGGATCTGCATGTCGCATAGATGAGACGTTTCGACAACAGACCGGAAGTCTGCACGCGCCTCCAACTACCCGTCAATGATAGACAATGAATTATGAGACTCGATTCGATTACTTCTAAAGAATTATGAGTCATTCAAGTTAGACTTCTCCCTATCTTGGACATGCTGGCCTGAAGTTGCGGATGAGAAACCAGCATCACAGGTCGTCAGCTGCGCCCTTCTCAACTCCGAAGCGTCTTTGAGACCGGCCTGCTGGAACAATGGCCTTCTGAACAGAAACTCCCTCTGTGGTCATCAACACGTTATTGTCCTCGTCTAGACCCTCAGCAAAGACCATTACTCCCAACCCCAGATCTCCCAATCCATCCTGCGGCACAGTCAAGCTCGTCTCAAACGAAACTCTAACAGTCTCCCCCAGCTCGCGCACAATATCTCTTCCTGCAGAGCCAGAGCTGCTCCGCACAAAGAACCGCCACAGCTTCACTTCCGTGTCGCCGTTCCAGCTGACGTAAATGCTCGTCGTCCGCCCATCGCGTAGAGCCACGATAGCCGGTGTCTCGCGTGGCCGACCCGTCCACTCGAACTTGAATCCGCGGTAACTCTGCACCTGTGCTCCAGTGTCGAGATACGCGTGGAATATGGGTGTGCCGTCGGCGCGGAATTCGGTCACAGCACCTGCCCAGCCCCAGTTGACGAAGACGTGTCCGTTCGGTAGTACTTGGGCGTTGCCTTGGGACTTGGCGGAGAGGCCATCTGGAGCGTCGTATGATCGAAGCAGTGAAGCAGTGTTCGCCGTGTGATTAAGTTGAAGAATTAGAGCACGAGAGTACGAGCGCAGAGAACGACTGTATCCAAGTGCGGAGTTGTCGAAGAGCGAGATGGTCTCAATCTTGCCGTCGGCGGAGCGGTTGAGGAAGCGAGCGTCGTGCTGGTATGCAAAGTCCAGGCCATCTAAGAGCATGAAGGAGGAGTTTTTGCCACCAAGCTGCCAAATTACCGAGCCATCTTGGGAAGATATCTTGTAGATGGTGTTGAGGTGACGACTAGAGATGAGATAGTTATCTTGGTCATCCTTGTCAGCACTGTTGAGGTGGAAGTAGTCCCATGGATCAGTCGACTTTAAAGCCATTCGTGGTCCTAAATGAATGACGCTGTCTGATATGCAAGTCAGCCCTGAAGTTCGCACCTTGGGTTATTGAGGGCTTACCATTCGGAGATGCCAGGTCAAGTGAGTGCACCTCAAACACTCGCTCCCCCGTCTCAATGTCAATCTCCTGCATCTTGCCAGTGGCTATCCATTGCTGCTCAGAAGTCCCCCCAAATGGTTCCAGATCATATGGCATGGTGTCCCATATCTCCACCAGCACGGTCTTCCCATTGGCAATTCTCACTTCATGGCCGGAAAACAACTTGTGCGTCCAGCTCCGGACCTGCGCAACAGGCTCGTAGTGATGATCCAGAAGAACTATATGGCCATGAGCGTGCCCATGCTTAGCGTAGATTATGCCTTGGAAGGCCTGCAGAACAGGCTGGCCCTGGTAATGGGCAACCTGGAAGTTGGAGACCCAGCTTGCTAGGTGCCCGATGCCTGACCAGATGAGATCGCCATTGCTGCGGAAGATGTAGGCGCCAGACTGCTCAGGAAGTATTCCTGAGCCTTCGCGATTTGCGTAAGGTCCGACGAAGATGAACCCGGGGGAGATGTCGTCGCTCGCTGGGACGGTGATGTTGAGTTGTGGTGGTGAGAGATCGGGGCGAGAGCGATACTGCCAGTCGGCTCTGGCTGGTCCTCCTATGCTGGCGAGGACAGAGAGTATGAAAGCCAGGTCACTTGACCTCATTTTGTAGAATTGAGTTAATGAGAAAAAGTTTCATTCTTTTCTTGAACACGGAATCATACTGAGAAAATGTGGACAGCATCGAGAGCCACCAGAGCGGTCAAGTGCTTGGACTGTATAAACGTGTCACCTCGAAGCAATCAATAGCGTTGAACAATGGGTGATGCAGAATCTGTACAACGTCGTTATGGTATAATCCTTGTGATTTCCCGGACATTGCCCAAAGGTTTGGCATTGGATAATATTACGATGGTGAGACGCAAGGCTCGCTCGGTATCAACTCTCATGATCCCACGGACATCCAAGGGTGGTTATAAACCACATAAACTGGTAAGGCGACCGAATTTCATGAGATACTACAGTGATTTGGTAGATTAGTTGAGAAGTCGACAACTGCTGACACTTTGTGCCGCGTATTGTAGAGTAATTTGGAATGAGATAGTGATTTAGCGTTCATGTACACGTAGACACTAACGTTGACGCAATCGGACCCTCGCATTGCGCTTCTCCACGAGGGGAAGTTGATACATATCTTTAACTACTGAGACACAAGTCCTGGCTCACTTAAGTCGATTCCTGGGTAGAGAAGCAAAGATACTCGGTTGGGTTGGTTGCTGAAGATTGTCGCCTCCTCTTGCAATCAAGACTGGAAGCAACAAGGAGGTTTTAAGATCTCTTAAAATGCGGTACTCATCATGGCTGAAGCCGGCCTATCTGGCAAGCTCATTAATGCTCCTATCAACAGAAGCACTGGCACAACAGGAGAGAAACCAGCAAAGAAGCCTTGGGTCTCTCGACGATGCTTCACAGAGCGACGATACACAGCCAAACAAACACAACAGCGGGAAAAAGAACATTGTATTCATCCTGACCGACGACCAAGATGCTGTGTTTGATTCAGTCGCACACATGCCGCGGTTAAACAAGTACATCGTCGACAAAGGCACCTCATTCGTCAACCACTTCACCACCACGGCTATCTGCTGCCCGGCCCGCGTCTCACTGTGGACAGGCAAGCAACCACACAACACTAATGTCACCGACGTGAGACCTCCATATGGTAAGACGCCACAGTAAAAGCACTAGCAGAAGATCGTCTTGAACCTTACTGAGTTGCCAGGCGGATATCCCAAATTTGTCTCCCAGGGCCTCAACGACAACTACCTCCCCGTCTGGCTTCAAGAGGCAGGCTACAACACGTACTACACAGGCAAGCTGTTCAACGCGCACGACATCAACAACTACAACTCGCCCTTTCCCGCCGCATGGACGAGCACCAACTTCTTGCTTGACCCGGGTACGTATGATTTCCTGAATCCCATCTATCAGCGCAACCGTGAGCCGCCGGTACACCATCATGGGAACCACACGTCGGACTTGATTGCTGAATACGCTCGCGAGCTGCTGGATGAAGCGATTGGTTCTCACAATCCCTTTTTCGTCGCCATTGCTCCTATTGCACCCCATTCTAATATTGCTGTCGCTGGAGGTGGTATGACCATCCCAATTCCTGCTAAGAGACACTCTCATCTCTTCGAGGGAGTCCAAATCCCCAGAACGGAAAACTTCAACCCAGACTCGGTATGTACGTGCTGAAAGTTCAGAGCAACACAGCTGCTCACAAAGACGCCAGCCTAGCGGCGTGAGTTGGATCCGCCAACTATCCCAGCTCAACGAATCGTCTGTTTCATACCTGGATGACTTCTACCGAGCTCGCCTCCAAACCTTGCAGGCGGTTGACGAGCTTGTGGAGCAAGTCGTCAACCAACTGGATGACGCCGGACTTCTCGACGACACGTACATCATCTACAGCTCTGACAACGGGTTCCACCTTGGCCAGCACAGGCTGCCTCCTGGAAAGGAGTGCGGCTTTGACGAGGACATTCGCGTACCCCTTTTCATTCGGGGCCCAGGCGTGTCCGCTGGCTCCGTGGAGACCGCGGTGACGACGCACATTGACCTCGCTCCGACCTTGCTGAAGCTTGCGGGCGTGGATCTCCGCAGGGACTTTGACGGAACTCCCATTCCGGTGCTGCCCGGTCCGGGCAACAAGCGCCACGAACACGTCGCTGTCGAGTATTGGGGCATAGCAATCGCCGAGGGCTTGGCCCGCGGATTTGGTATGTTTAGACCCCTCAACTCCCTTTCGTCGCTCCAGGCCGCTGACGGGATCTTTACAGACGGAAAGGGTGGAATGATTGCCCCCAACAATACGTACAAGGGCGTTAGGATAGTGCATGAAGACTACAATCTTTACTACTCGGCTTGGTGCAGCCGTGAGCATGAGCTGTACGATCTCAAGGTACGTTTTCCGAGAGGTTCCTGAGGGTTCAGCCCGATGCTCATCATCTATAGGCGGACCCTGGACAACTGCACAACCTCTTCCCTGAAGGAGGCCATGGCGTGGCCCCGGATATGTCGCTCCTAGGAACGAGTGCCCGTCAGGTCATAAACCGCCTTGACGCGTTGATGCTGGTGTTGAAGTCGTGCAAAGGAGAAACGTGCATCGAGCCTTGGAAGGTCCTACATCCAGATGGTGATGTGGTGAACCTGCAGGACGCCTTGCAGGAAGAGTTCGATGGCTTTTACGAGCAACAGGTCAAGGTTCGCTTCGATCGCTGCGAGCGTGGGTATCTGATCGATGCCGAGGGGCCACAGGTCGGTTACGAGTATCGAGATGGCCTTGAATGGCATCATTGGACTTGAGACTAGTCTCGTGACTGTAACAGGATTGTTACTGTTCTGTAATCATCAGTTCGTGACTTCTCCAGTAATCGTGATGTATTCTACTATGGGCGATCTGAAGAGACGAGACAGGGAGCAGTAATACCAGGTTGTGTCCTCGAGTCACCTGAAAATCGCGAGTGATGAGTGATGTCCTGATAGATCAAGAGTCGGCCTCCGCCGGCACAGGTACGAACGAGTTAGGTCCATCGATAAATTGTTGCCCAAGAGTGGAGTCCCCTAGGATCATGGGTTGTTTGTGATACTGTACATACATACATAACATGTTCAAACCACGCCAGATCCGCCGATGCCCTGACATCTGTAGCATGTCGGGTCATGTGCTGTTTCCACGTGGATGTCGTATTCCATTCATTCGACAACATGAGGTCTCTCGTCCAGCTAGCAAGGTACTGAGCGGTTCAAGAAGGTTCATAAGCACGTAATCGAGCCCTGGGACAGTCTCAGCCTCAAGGTGACCGGCGAGAGAGGTGCCGTTAGGTGCCGAATCGGAGCGTTGCTGGAATCGAACGACGGCTTGACTGCTTTGAGATTCTTAGGCATATACAATGGGTCTTGACCTCGCCCTGCGCAAGGGTCAACACCAAGAGCCGAGAGTCTAAACGTCTTTAAGGATGGGCAGGTTGATTTGTTGCCAAGAAGTATTGAGACAAGAGATCCATACTAAAGGCAAAACTTTCCAAGCCCCCGAAGCCCCTGAATGATACTTTTGTCTCTCATCGCATTCACCCATGTTGGGTCTTAGTGTAAGCCGAGTCTTGGCCGGAGTCGACGCCGGTCCGGACCCACCGTGTGCCGGCATCGACTTGAGACCCAAGTTGAGATCTCTTGAGGACACGCAACGTTGAACGACAAGATTCAAGTGGAAATAACGTCAAGAAAACTATAGAAATGATATCGGGGTTCTTTCTCGTCCTGAATGGTAGTAATTGAGTGATTGTGGTGTTGTAAAGTTGGCGTGGTAATTCGTGGACACTCATTGGGCAGAATGCCATTTCTGCCGGAATTACAAGGCACAAATTTAGAAACTGCCGACCTTGAACCGAAAGAGCATGTCACGACAGCTCTGTCAATTCAAGCAACCTCACATCTCGAAGTCCAATTGAGTCCGCAACGATGGCTCAAGACACGATTACCGAGCCGCGGCGTACGTCCCGACCTCTAGATTGATTCTCCAGCCCCCGTTTTCCCGACTTCGATCGCTGACCCTGCGCAGAAGCGACCCGCGAAGAGATGCGCGATGCCAAACTCCCGCTTGCCTACCGAGACAGCTGCGCGCACCTCTTGATCCCCCTCAACAAGTGCCGGAGGGGTACGTGGTATGCCCCCTGGAAGTGCTCGGTAAGCCTTTCCCCCATCGCCCGAGCCCGAGCCCAAGCCACCGCGGCTACACCGAGAACCCAGCGAGTCGATTATCACCGGGATATCAAGACAGTATGCTCACATCGAGGGGGGAACTAGGATGAGCGACACAGCTACGAGAAGTGCCAGTACGTCGAGTTCAAGAAGCGAGTCGCCAAGATGGACGAGTTGAGGGAATCCAAGGACGGTGCGCGAAGCAACTAGACCGGCACACGAGTTACCGGCACAGGAGATCGGGGTGGGCCGGCCGGAATTGTACATTTACAACAGCCATTGTGTTTGAGACGGACCGGAATAGAAACATTCCACGCAAAGAGACGAAAAGAAAAGAGAGAACAGGGTGATGCGGATCCTCAATGGCGTGAACGTCCGGGTTTGATGGGAGCCATGTGCTAATGACAACAAGAAACGACGAGGTTTGGGCCGGCAGAGCCTCATGAGGCTCATTTGTGATCAGAGCCGCACCGCACGGCATAGGCTTAAGGAAAGGAAGCTTATGGGTCGACTTGAACGAATGGGCCGGATAAGAGTGGACTTGCAGGGAGAAGAAGAGTGGGACACGTGTTGAATAGTGATCGATCAAGAACTCTGCAAAGTCGCCGGCCGGAGGACCACACTGCAAATGGGTTTTGCGTGGTCATCGTGGCGGACAGTACCCTGTCTGGCCGGCACAAGACGCCAGACACGCCAAACAAGCCCAGGTGGACAGCCGGCGGAGACAACATGGTGTTACAGCGCTGGGTCTCGCAGCCAGGAGAGAAATTATATAACGTGCGCGTCTGCCGCCGAGAGTTTTGAGCGTGGGATCAAAATGGAATGGCGGCACGTCGAGTCGTGGGACTCACGATTCATTCTTGATATAAAGCCTGATCTGGCATTGGTCATCGGCAGTTGTCTACCGCAGAGCCTCAACACCACCATCACCCATCGACAAAGCCTCATCGGTTGCACAGATTACCTCGCTCCTTGATCGGCACTTGACCGCTGGCCATGGTGTGACGAACCCGATGAGAATGGCCGTTATCAACACCTTCCACCTCCATCGACCTCAACGAGGCCGAGCGCGGCTACTGGCAATACTCGGCTCTAGCTGACGGCACCTCGAGATCCCACTCCGACCAGACCTTACGTTAGGGCTGATAGTGCCCTGTGCTTCGTCATGGTCGTCATGGTCGTCATCTTTGCGCGGCTACGCCAAAGGATCCTTAAACGGAGTCCAGTATCCAGGATGAGTCGGTTCAACCTGGATGAAACCGATGATCGACATTGCGCTATTACCACCACCAACGGATTGTGTCGGCTCAACTCTTTCTAGGGCGAAAGAGTTGGTGAGTATGGTTATGTGAATGTCACGTCAAACGTCACTCATTCGATCTACAGTCAAGGTACGGCAAATCATGAGTCGGCCTGTCACAATGGTATGATGCCGGGGTATCCGAATCAGGAATGTCTGCTCAGTTATGCCTTCAACAGCCGTCAACTCGCCCAGCCTTGCGTACCTTTTTCTTCATTGCGGCTCCAGCAAAAGAACCCTGACCCTTGCTTTCTTGCTCGCTTGCCCACGAAGAGCCGCATTCAGGTCGTTCTAGCAAAGTTCCATGCAAGTCCCACTGAGCAGGGGGACGAAAAGCCTTCCGAGCGGGTGGCTTTGCGCCGGCGAGTCATCAACATGGGATGGAGCCACACAACGTGACTTTTTATCAGATGAGATCCACTGCAGACCTACCCCTGACTCTGTTCAGCCTGTGAGGCTCTTCGGGCGGGCCTGTCCGATCCATCAAGATTGCATGATGGGGATGGCAATAGCCGGCATTAGCAAACTTTTATTCAACGACGATCCACATCTGCCGGGCAAACAACCTCGTTTGGCGACCCGCCATTGTGTTTGGTTCGGATACTTTGCTCGGCCGGTTTGTGGATAAGTCCGTGATCCGTGGACCTTGTTTAACAAAGGCTTGTTACTTGAGACGAGCGCCAAGTAAGCCAAGACAGCTTGCCAAGAACTCCTCTCATGCTGTACGGAATCACCGGTGACCAGTAGTGCTGTTCACGGGCATTCCAAGTGGGTTCTTACAGCGAGACATGACTACATGGTTGGATCACAGCATTTATGTGGAACCACTATTTGAATTCTGTTATATAACAGTTTCTAACCGATGCTCGGCAGAATGACACATGTACATGAGGTAGAGCCGCTCGCAGTCGCAGACTTGACTTGGCCGGGGGCGTAATATCTCACAGGAGGAAAAGGATGCTCTAAATTCAAAACAAAATTGGGGCAGACAGGAGACCTGCTCAGAAGAGGGCGTTGCTGCCACAGTCAAACACACCTTGGACGGAACTCGAGTCATTGGCAAAGATATCCATGAGCTCGGTGATGGACGACCACAGGCCAGCGGCATTCATGAAGAGGGAGATGGCGATGAGGAAGGCGTTCACACCGGCGAGGCAGATCTTCCTCCAGCTGCTGAAGCAGCGGCCCCAGTTGATATGGAACCAGAAGATAGCGCTGAATCCAAAGGTGAACCAAGAAATGGTGGTTGCAGAGGCGATAGATAGGATGGAGTCGAAGACGGGGATGGCGTTGGAGAGGATGAAGCAGAGAACCCAGAAGACGGTCACAATGGTCATCCAGATGGACCAGGATCGGACGTTATTGGTGGTCATCTCGCCGGTGAGCTTGAAGTGCTTCATCACCTCGACGTACACGTACTTGATGCCAGTGTGGCCGAAAGCGAGCCCCGTTGAGAGAACAGCAGGGAGAACGATGCCGTAGGCGACCTTGGCGGTGGTCTCGGCAGCCGAGCCCAGCGCGGGCGACACGGTGTACTCACCGGCAAGGCAGTAGATGGCGATGGCGACGACGGTGTAGAAGCCAATCGAGGTGACCTCAAGCCAGGCCAGAGCAAAGCCAAAGTCGTTGACGGGGTCGATCATCTCAGCCATGTATGAAACAAAGTTGATGTTGCCGGAGTAGGCGTACACAATCTTGAGACATGCGTTGAGGCCCTCTCGGAAGGTAGGGCTGCCGACGACCTTGAGATGCTTGTGCCAGTCGGCGGGGGCAGCAGTAGGGTTCTTGACGCCGAGGGAGATCATGACGATGAGGGCGGCAGCGATGACGGAGACACAGCAGGGGATGCCAGACTGCGAGACGAACTTGGCGGTTCGGGGCGCGCAGAGAACCCAACAGCACAAGCAACCGATGCCAATGAAGCCGACAGTGCAGACCGAGTGGCTGGAGATGGTGTTGAAGGCGATAGAAAGAGTGACGCTGGCCGAGGCCGCTGTCATGATAACCTGGATAAGAAGACCAATACCGGCAGCGATCTCGAGAGGCCGGCCGCCGACAACCTTTGTCATGTCGACTACGTTGACGACATGCTGGTGACGGCTGTAGAATTGCTTCAGCTCAAAGGCCGTGTACCAAGACAAGCAGCCGATGCCGATGATGGCGATGATGCCGGGGACGATCCCCATGACCTTGAGCACACCGGGAAGAGACAGGACACCGAGGCCGACCTGATTGGTCAGGAGGGCGAAGACGGTATCCCATTTTGACATGTTGCGGAAGCTCTTACCGCCATCGCCGCCGCTGAAAGGGTTGTCGACGGGGACGTTGGTGGCAGTCTTCAAGTCGACCTCGTGGCCCTTCTCACTGTCGAAGGGGACCTTTTCCTTGCTGTTGGTCTTGCTCGAGTCATGGCCCTGGTCGGAGGGGTATATGGCGTTGTTCGCGTCTTGAGAGTATGAATTCATGAGGGGCGATTGTGTGTGCCGTGAGGCGTCGTGTATAAGAGATTCTCTCTAGTATCGGTATATCAAGTTGGATGTAGCTGGATTAATGACTTGATGTATTTGTATTGTTCTTGAGGGGGTGTATATGAAGATGGAGGTAGAAGAGGGAGTGGTTATAGTTAAAGGATGAGAAAGAGGAGAGAGTAGTGAAGCTTAGGTTGAGGACAGCCATGGGAGAGAATATATAAGTCGAACAAGAATGAGGGCAACAGGGAAGACGCAAGAAGGGCTAATAGTCGGACAAGACAGCGGGCAGCTCGGAATTCCCTCGTCAAGCTCCGCGGTCTACGATGATCCTGGGTCCACGGCCAGACATCCGGGGCGGGAGACGTCTTACAGCGGAGGCAAACCCGTCCACCGTACGTGCCCTTTCCTCCATTGCCCTAATCGGCCAGCTGGGTCATTGTAGATGGGGCAGAGGTATTTGGCGCAAAGGCCAATCTCCCCATGGTGGAGCGACGTGGAGCGGAGCAGCCTTTGGCGCTGCCAGAGGATATCGGCGGAGCGTTATCGAGCGGAGGTTTCTCTGCTTCACGTACACAGCATGGGTTGAGCGCGGAAACCCTGGGGCTCCAGATGGGGGAGGTAAGCCTCCACCGCAACGGAGGAGCCAGGGATCACGGGGGAGACCCCATTGACCTGCCTCGTCTTGTTGCTGGAGATGGATCACGTCAGGTCATGGCGGAGGCCAGCACGAAAGCTGGAGACTTGGAAGGGATCATGATAGCATGCAACGTCTTCTCCATGGGGGACCCAGGACGCAGGCAGCACCGATGGCCCGTGGGGGATGGAACACGCTACTCCCTTCCAGAAGCCGTGATGTTACGTACTTGAAGCCGTCCTCGACGTCTGCTTGGTCCGGTCCGGCCGTCATCCTGGGCTGCGAGTCCGGGCCGGTTTTAATTGGAGAGCGGATCCGATAGTCCTGGGCATTGTGTCAGTGATATACATATCTAATTGCCAGATTAGCTGTCGTGGCGTTGAGGATATAGACCGCCATGAGGGGGCCGTATTCATGATGGGCGGCATCAATATAGATGTTTCACGCATGATGAGCACAGGGAATCCCCATTGGCTTCTCGCTGTACAATAGCGATGAAGGCGGAGGAGGCAAAAAAGTAAAAGAGAAGCCTTTTTGCTTGTCTTTGTTAGCGCAAGGCGCGCGCTCATCTGTCGTTGGAACAAGACACTCGACGCTAAGCCGCTTGACTCGAGGCTGACGGGACGTTCCAGGAGAGACTAAGCAAGGACTAGGCCGAGGACGCAGAGTGGATTGTCATCCTTCTGCAGCCCATGGATGCTTAAACGACCGCCTTGTTAACAGCAGATGGCTGCGCTGATTCATACCCATACCGCGGCGCCGGGAGGAAGCAACTGGACATGGATGAGGGTGAATTTGGGCGTGCCATCGCCACATCCAGTTGTCGATTCACCCTGGCAGCGGATGCCAGCCAATCCCAGATCTCATGTCTTGCCGCCGCGAGATCCATCGGCTCGGCCGCGTGCATTGCACAGAGGTAAAGGCCCAGTCGCACGCCTTCTAGTCGTATTCTAGAAGAAATGGCGATGAGAACCAGGTTTCATACCGTGACCCTGGCCGCTGCCATTTGCTTTTGGATAATCACGGGCCTGGAAAGGGAGCAAGCCTGGCTCGGGCGGTGTCCGACTCGTTATTACATATGCCAAGGGGGCCCCAAATGCCAAGAAGATAACTTCGCAATCCCTCGGGGCATTCCTTGACCTTGTCCCCGGGGGTGCCGCGCACCTCTCACGACACACGGCGATGCCAAACATTACGAGACGGGCTCAGGCTCCTCTCCAGATGGTTTTACGTACAACGGCCCCGTAGTCCCCGTGGGACAGACTTGCCCCGTGAGAAGCATTCTCTTGGCTTTTTGCTCGACAAGGCAGGGACAGAAACGACCAACTTCTCCCCCACATCTTACGTTGTTTTCGTCCCGGGCCCGCGATGGCTTCAGAGCCCGCGTTTGACGGAGACGTGACCGATGGATCCCCGGGCACGGCCCGGCTGGCGGAGGCGAGTCCCGTGCGGACAATAGTTCAGTTCAGGATCGGCCAGATAGTCGTGGTGCCACCCGACGGCAGTCTCCCGCGCCCTGACCGACGTCCCTGCCGTCTTCCCTATTCTGGCTGTTTCCTCAGCCTTGTCCTAGTGAAGAGCCGCAGGACTCACGTCTAGCTGGAGCCAGTTTATTTCTGGGCCCAGCGCGGCATCATCACCCGTCAATCTCTCTACCAGTGCCATTGGATTGCGATGACATGGCGCATTCGGGCCTGCCCGAGAGTTCCCGTCCCCCCTTGATGCCTGGTTTCGAAAGGAGAATCAGAGATGGTCATCATCGTCCTGGCTTGTAAGTGATTGGGGGTGCAAAGGCTGCTGCAGAGCCTGAGCATCACGGCATCGAGCCTGACGGGACCATGGGCTGCCAGGGGCACAGGCATGGCCTTGCTCAGAGAACGGAAACCTGCGGTATTTTGTGCATGAACATGTCTATGCTTTTGCGACCGACTCCGCCCTGAAGCAGTCGTGTCATGGATCGTTGGTCACGATCTCCTCATTTTTACAGCTCAACGCCAATAGTCTGTACAATACCACCGCTTCAGTAGCATCATTCGGCTCCCCGACCCTTTCGATCCTTGGGGGGCCGTGTCGACTTTCTGGAGTCGCCCTTCACGGGTCCATCGCCGCTGCTCTATGGACGGACAGCTTCCGAACAGCCTCCATCCAGGTCTGTATCAAAGCCGTTGATATCCATATCCTCGACACACCTATCATTACGTACGGTCGCCTCCTTTCCCCAACTCCAAGTCGCCTTATGCCAAGGGACGTCTTGCCTGTCCGCATCCATTTGTAACGTCAAGGGTCCGAGGGCCCCGGGGAGACTGAGCGGACCGCGATGTGTGAGGGGAGGCTCATCCGGAGCACAGAGCATTACCCACTCGCCTCGATAAGAATCTTGGCGATGCTGCTTCTCCATATAGATAACGTATATGTGCGAATTTGCTGACTGTTTGATACTTGTCAAACACTCAAAGCTAGCTGTCGTCGCTTCCACGCTGCTCTCGTCTCCATCACCTTTCGGCGGCCTATCCGGGAACTACTTTAACTTCGACTGCCGCTGAGGTAGTGGAGACAACAAGGTTTTTGCATCTAGGAACGACTTCCGTACGTGGGATGGGGCGTTGAGGCTCTGTCTTGGGCACATATGGGAATCCGAACGACTCGTTTCAGGCACCAAACCGGCTGTGACCGGCTCGCAATCGACTTTCCGAACTATCGTAAGGTTCTTTAGTGACAATATGGGCTGTTGAAATTGTGTCGTGGAGATCTATCTTGCTGCTCCTTTACCAAAGAAGCATGAGTAAGAGTTTGCTGTGACGAGACCTGTCAACCCACGACCAACGAAGCCTCCAGAGGCATCCAATCATCCTACTTCGCCTTGGGCACCACCTCCAGAGGAACAACATTTTTGTTTCGGCTTCGAGTCATAGCAACGCCTTCTCATCTCTGGCCTTTGCCCGACTTCTCTCCTTCTCTTCTCAACACCGCCATAGTGAAATCTGTGACACGGCGTGCATCAGGCACATCGCCCCAGTCATTCGGACTACCATTAGCAAATCACACTCATGTGCAGCATGTAGCTGTCATTTTTCGATACTTGAAATGGGGAGATAAAGGCTCGTCCAGTCTCAACTCTGTTAAGACAGTATAGTTTTAGAGTAGCCTTATATTACAAGTGAATCCAAGATAATTATAAAGCATATACAATTTGGCCTCTCTTTTATAAGCCTTATAAGTTATAACCATACTTGGATAAGTTAATCGAGACCATTGGACTGCTTCTCCCGACCGGACAATGCCCTCGGCCAAACACCTTGGCATGCACATCAAAGGGACAAAGTCTACCCGTCCAAACCTCTCAAGGCCGGGTTTCCCAGACTAGAACATGAAGATGATGCTGCTGTGGTCCGATTGATACATGCGGGGCAATCCCATTTGTGGACGACAGAGCTGTATCCGCCAATTGACTATGGCCTTGTCCTTTTAACAAGCCAGAGTAAGGTGAGCATGGTATTTTGTTAGTGAGTTTCTGGTGCCTTATTCAGAGTCCGTCAAGTCTCAGCCGAACCGTTGGAGTGATGCGCAATTGGTGCACCGGATAGAGGTTCAGGGTAGCCAGAAAGGCGCTGTGCCAGCCTCTTATTCTCGCGGTGCAATCACATCCGATCAATCCCGACTGCACATTCAACAACTCTCAAAATACACGACCCTTGTTTAATCCACGCTCACACAGGATATCAGCACAAGGCATTTATTCGCAAATATCCCAGGATAGATACGCGCGGATAGGGCGCAGCAAAAGCACAGCGACGCGTAGTGGGTGTCTCGCTTGCGACAGAGATCATCACAGGCCAGAGACTTCAGACCAACTGAGCACAACTCACCCCTATCGGCCTCATCTCACCATCACCAACCTCCAAGATGGGCTCCTCCGACGTCCCCCCGCCCACAGCCCCAGCATGGCTCGTCCCCGCCTCAACCGCCTGCCTCGCCACGGGCATCACCTTCTGGCTCCTCGCCTACATCCTCATGGTCCGCCGCTCCCTCGCCACGCACGCCACGCCCGCGCCGCTCCTCGCCCTGGGCCTCAACCTCGCCTGGGAGGTCGTCTACGCCTTCGGCGTCTGCGAGGCCCCCGTCGAGACCTTTGGCTTCACCCTGTGGCTGCTGCTGGACATCCCCGTGCTGTACGCGACGCTCAAGACGGCCCCGCGGTCGTTCGCCACGAGCCCCCTCGTCGCGCGCAACGCCCCGCTGCTGCTGCTCGTCGTCTTCGTCGCGGGGCTGCTCGGGAACGGCACCTTTGTGTGGTGGTGGCTCAAGGAGCCGCACCGTGGGTATGGCATCAAATGGGGCAAGACGTGGAAGGGTCTTGAGGCGCGCGATACGACCGAGCTGGCCTTCTGGTCGGCTGGTGTAGCGCAGACGATATTCAGCGTCTCGGCTTTGGCCATGCTTCTCCAGCGTGGTCATTCCGGCGGGCAGAGCTATGCAATCTGGTGAGTCTTTCCTCTATGCAGTTATCCGTCTTTTGATTCTTTCATGACGACAAGAGGTGTGTCCTCATCCGCGCTCTGCGTGTGTCTGTCTCACTTTTGATTGTGTTGTTTCTTGTCTCGCTCTCTCCGGTCCCGGCAGTACGGTAATCTACCGCAGATTGCGTATCAGGTGAGAGCGGTACATTGAATCGAGGACAAACAAGCAAATCCGGCAGTCTGGTTACCAGCAGAATGTCCATCCGCTGCCCATCTCGCGGTGGAATGACGCAGATTGCCCTACGATCTACTTGGCATGGCTGACCATGAGATATTCCAGGTTTTGCCGCTTCGTTGGCACCGTCATGGGCCTTCCCGTGACCTGCGTGTTGCTCTGGTGGTACTGGCCAGAGGCCCATGGCTTTGTGTTCCATCCTCTCGGTATCTTCCTTAATGGCACATCGATATTCTGTGATCTTGTGTATCCATTCTTGTTGGGCTATGTTCGATCGACTGAAAGAATTCTCCCTGACGGGAGTGTGGTGGCCAGAGAGACGTCGGTTGAGGCGAACAAGAAGCAGCAATAAAAGGACGCCGCGATAGACTGTGCCATAATCAAAATCCAGATGCGGCAAGTTGCATGTCGCTCAAACAGGGCAAACAGCCTAGACAAAAGCCAGAAATGACATGTCTTATTGCCAGACTGTGACTCAATAGAAATTACCCACGGGGTCTAAAAGGGGTTGCCGGTTACTAACTAATGGAGACCACTTATCAACCAAAGGCTAGGCCAATAATACTCACAATTTATTCATAATGTAGCTAAAAGTCTTCCTTAGACTGGACAAACTTTCTCCTAAATACCATGTTCAGTCTTGGGCTGATACTTTTGATGAGGATCCTGTGACCGCGTGGTCACTTCGAGGCAGGTTCCATACCTAATCCAGGCAGCATCAACCATCAGTGTGATGACGAGCTCTTTGCCAGAACGGGACTGTTTGCGCAAGGGACTGTTTGCGCAAGGGACTGTTTGCGACAGAGCATGCTCTGGATGGCCCAACAGCAATTCCTCAGCCTCCGCCGGCGTCTATCACTTGTGACGCCAGCGGACGATGCAACCTCAGATCCGAATTCTTGGGACCCGAGCTAGTGGTGTTCAAAGAGGTAGGGATGATCAGTTGAGCATCCAATGAGAGGCTGACGGAATGATTCGGTCGCTGCCCTCCAGAGATCAACTCGTGTCAGCCCTGCGCAGGTTGGCAACGAAGCCATGGCGGTTGGACACAACCCGATGCAGCTCTTCTCTAGCGCGCCGCGGAAAATGTTCAATCCGTCAGTGAGCGCCGAATCGTGGCTTTTCTGATATGTGATAAGCTCGAGTAAAGTAGATTCGAACCAACAGCATAGGCAAATGTGGACCGACGGCGAGGGAGACCCGAAGCAATGGGGTAAGGGGCTAGTCATGGTGAGCTTGTGCGGGATTGGACATCAGAACCAACACACTAATTGTGTATTCGCATGCAAACAAGTTAGACACTTGTCTTGCCATGGCCAAGTGCTTCGAAAAGAAAGCCATCGAGACTGAGACTGGGCCAATGAGAGCTCGATCCAGTCTGTCGGTAACGAAAGAGAAGCAAACAACACACATCATGACATGGGCACGAGATCTCCATTCAAGGCGAAGTGCCCGGTGTGCATTTGACTTGGCTAAAATGTTGGTCCGGTGTTTTGAGGCTTTGCAGTCTCGAAGAGTCCTGTTTCCTTTTGCCAAATTTGCTAGGGAAACTGTTTGCTCGAGATGCATCCTGGACTTGAGGATTCCGTGTCTTGGGCACAGGGCAGGTTCATCATCAGAAACATGGCAGAAGCTGTGGTCCATCGATAGTCATCCGTACTTGGAAGAGAGGCTGGCTGAAACAAAACCAATCAACGCAAAACACTGGCTGGATGCTAGAGAGACACCATCCAAAGCAGGTCACATGTCTGTGGGCTTGCGCGGGTGCAAGCACCCTGATACCAGGGGGACGCCATGGAACTGTCGGGGGGGGGGCAAATCGTGGAGAAGTCTCGAGAGTATGCAGTTTGGCATAGATCACGGATAGCATCAGGCCGTGATCAAGTTTCATTCCGGTTGTCGTATATGTCCAAGGCGAGCGAAATTGCCCCCAGACAACTGCTGTCGTGCGAGAAAATCAGGTGCACGCGGAGAAGCAGGGCCTTTTCGCTGGACATCCGAGGGGGGTGAAGATATAGACATCCTGGACTCAGGATAATAACCCCGTGCTTGGCTGGAGTGGCATCATAGCCAAGTCGTTGGGCATCAGGGCCCTTTGTTGAGGAGGATAGAAACTCCGTGGGTCGAAAGCAACCGTCGGCTGAAATGGAAGGCACGCAACGTTCTCGTTTGGGAGAATGGGCATCGGGCCTTTCACGAAAAAGAATCGAATTACCCCGATGTGGGCAGATGAGCATGGAAAGAAGAAACTTTGCCGGGGGTAACGTTGGGAGTATCATGGATGAAGGGTGTAGAAGTTCTGCAAGTGGACGGTTTAGGAAATAGGAAGCCCTTGGTTGAGATGGCTGTTGACAACCGTTTGAAATGTGAAGCTATCGGGTCTATGCAATTACAAGGAATGGCATACAGCTGTCATGTGCAGCGCTAATGCAACTAAACGGAAGCTCCCCTGGCTTCGAGCTGCCGGCATCAGCGTGGAGAGCTGCAAGACATTCGGATCAATATTAGGGACCGGATATTGAGTGATGCGACTCTACGATTCAGCGCGACAAAGGCCTCGAAGGGTGTACCCTGTTGGACTTGCAAACTTTTGCACTGGATATGCCTCCTCTCGTACTGCCCTAGACGCTAGAACAGGGACGCTCTCAGACGCAAACTTGTCATGATGAAGTGATCTCCATTATGCACCCCTCCCAACCTCACAAGAACCTGATGGGCTCAAAGACTATCTAGAGATGGTCTCTGTTTCTCAACCGAACTATAGGCAACAACAATCTGCCAGGAAACCCTGGGTGCCTGTCTCTTGCGAGAACCCAATCGCAAACCGGACCAAAGCTAATAAACGACTCGCCCCAAACTGCGCCACGGTCTGTGGGCGCTTTCGTCACCGGTATGCGACACGTCTCGAATCGAGCAGGTGAGTCGACGGCCCTGTCTATGGCCCTGTTTTCCCGCGTGCTGGTACCTCGATGAATCGTGCTGCAATTGGACTCCCCAGCTTGCAGGGTTTCCATACCGGTGAGCGCTTCTTGTGGGGTAGACGGTGCTTTCTGGGTTCGAGTGTGGCATGGACCGCAACTTCATCTCCGTGAACGTCCTTTATCCCAGCAGACGGGCAGTTTTGCCTGCTGTTGGCCATGAAAGGCAGTCATGAGTATTTTGCCGTCAATTACAATCCATCAGCGTATGATGGCGTTTAAAGAGTCACAACTCTCACCTCAGCCATGCTTGGTACGGCACTCTATCTCCAGTTCGGAACGTCCCTCACCAGCATCCCACGCCGGGACAAGGCTGCCATCACCAGACAGCGTGGGGTTTTTCGGCACGCACGTGGGAGACTACTGGGTGATAATTGACCTACTAGGGCGTCAGATATACCGTTGACAGGATGATTGAGAATAAGATGATGACGAGACCCTTCAAGATTGTTTCAGGAAACCAATCTGCCCGTTCTGCTCACCGAAGATTGCCGTCGGCGTTGTCCGCTCTGAGCCATCATCCTTGCTGGACAAATATCTGACGTGATGACATGACACCCACCCACAACAAGGCCGCATGCCGGATCTGGTCTTGCATCACAGATTCGGCGGCAGGCAAATGCAACCACCAAAGCTCGAGGCCATCGTCACTTGCTTGGTGAGGGCAGCACCCCTGGCAGACAATATGACTCGCAGTGTCCAAGCACAGGGTCCTTAAACCCTGATCCCTTAACATTGCAATCGGTTAGAGAAGGCGTGGAGATCAAAGCGCACAAGCGATTGAAGAATCGGCAAGCGAAGGGTCTTTTGCTTCGTCCGTGGCAGACATTTGCGTTGACAAGGAATGGAATTGACTGGGTAGGGCTGTCTTGCTACAAGGCGGCGATTGTCTCAGGGTGGATTTCTAGACGCAGCAGGGAACAATCAGGCGATGGACATGGGGCGATTTGCGTGATGATTTACAGTGCCGGGTTGGTTATCATGGGTGCCGTCCCAGCTGGCCGGTATGGGTGCACTTTTTTGATCAAAAGTGAGCTAATAATCGCTGGCAGGCCAGACGAGAAGAGGCACGACGGAGATGCAATGGCGTGCATCTCCGGCGTCTTATCAGGGTTTCCCTCAAACCCCCATCCTCAGCTTCAGCCTCACCACGGTTCGCGTCTTGCCCTCAAAGACATGATGACACCCATGCAGATGAGAACAGTACGGAGAAACGAGAAGAAAGCACCCACAATCCCATGTCATCTTCACCCGCGCGCGACATGCACCCCACGTCGCAGAATCGAACCCATTAAACTTCCCCGTGACCGGCAAACTCGTACGTGATGCCCAAGTGTTAGGAACCGCGACGTGGCAGGCCCCGATATCCATTGTCGAAGAAAAACATTGGCAGCGAAAACGGGGCGGCAAAGCGCCAGCGCACGAGGCTGTCTCAGTCACCAGCACCGCCCGTTGCCGAAGGAATGGGATCGGCCCCTTAACGTTACTCCGCTCCGTCGTCCTGCTCCTGCGGGTTCCGTTCCATGCCCAGGCGCATGCGAGATGAGATGATGTTGGTGACGAGTGCGTTTGCTGCGGCGAATGGAATGGTAGCCGCGCTTTGCGTTGGCAAACAATAGTTTCCTAATCAGACGCAGGCCCATGGAATGGACTGCAATGGATGCGTATTCGTAGGTAAGCGTTGTTGTCTCTCTCGTCACCGTCGGAGCCACCTCCGCAGGTTCCTCTGCGCGGACGGACCAAGGCGATAATCTCGCATCAAAGAATTAAACTTCAGCATGGATGCTAAATGGTGGCGGACCTGAGACTCGTCGGGAGGCAACTAGGTAACATGACCCCGAAAACCCGCTGTGAAAAGAGACAACTACCGTAGAGCGTCGGTGGCTTGCATGCATCACGAATCACCAGTACGCGAAAAAGCAAGCACAGCCGAAGAAGAAGGTTGAAGGAAACCGAGGGGAAACCCACAGACAACGAGTGGTGCTGGCGCTAGTTTCGATCCGCTGCTCTTGGCTCACAGGCCGGCAGGGGGGCGGCGCGCTGCAGTAGCGCCGGATTGCTTCTCTGTGATGAGGAAACGCGGGGATGGAGTAGTTGGTCCAGGTTGAGGAGAGAAGGGAGGAGAGAGAGGTGATGGACGCAAAGCATGGCGTGGTACAGCATGCATGCGCTGTGATGCTCTGCGTCTGTCGCAACACCAAGGAGGGGCCTCTGGATGAAACTTTCAGAGGATGCGTGCACTGTAGATGAGTGTGTTGCTTGAAATGAGACACTAGATATGCCAAGGCGCGAAACAGAAGCCCACATCGCTCGACACCCCTAGCACATTCTCGAGCCCAGTCTTGAAAGTCGCCAGTTTCACGCACACACACAAGAGCCCAGCGTCCTTCCTGTCGCGGATACCGAGGCACCACCGCCATAGATAAGGTACCTAGGATCTGATAAAACCATGTGGGCTTCCTCTGGCATTGCAAGCAAGAACAGGAGTAAATCTCACCGGCACTCGAGAGCGGGCCGGGCGGGCTCTAACGTAGGAGAACATGTTAGCTCAAAGTGGTGACACTGTGGTGTCAACCTGTCCCGCGTGAACGACTGGCTTTGCTAAGTTTGCTCTCTTGGCATCCGTACACCACCATTTGCGGCCGGTGGACGGGATGAGAAAATGGCGTGCCACCAGAAGGCTTCTTAGTTTCGTGGGGGGTGGTTGTGAGCGGCTGGCGACGTTTCTTGCAGGTTTGGCGTGAGCGAAGAATCTTTGTGGTTGTGTCTAGTGTCACTAGGCCAGGCTCAGTGGATTGCGGATGCGTGAGCATCATGACATCTCAGAAGTATGCTTCACTACGGCTCACAAATAAAAGTAAAAATATCTTCCAATAATTCATCCGGCGCCAAACAGTATGCACCTGATCAGCTGTAATCAGTAGTAATGGTAGGTAGGTATGTGACAGTCCATGGCCCAAGCAAAAACCCAGAGTTCCCTCCAATTCCCTCCATCCCGCCATGAAGCGCAGCAAAAACGATTATAACGCCATACCACAAAGTACAAACTAAGTATAATGTAGGTTCCGAGCCCAATGATATCTTCACTCCCAAATGCCCATTTCCAAGTCCATGCATGCACCGGCTAGTCAAACAAGTAAAGCAAAGAAAAACAAACACGCCTCAAAAGCTCCCTCCCATGTCAGTGTGATTCCTCTCTTTTTCTCTCTCAAGGGTCAGGGTTGGGCATCATGCCCGCGCGCGCGAGATGGATTTTGCGGTGGTCATCCCACCCCGTGCAGGCATCTCGACAGGACAGCCAAAGCGCCTGAGGCTGTGGTGGCGTCCAATGCTCAAGGGAAATTTGCTGGATGCGGCGGCCTGAGTGACGGTGTTCAGGGCTTCTTCCCATCGAGATGGCCACGGCTGGGCATCCCTAGTCGGTGGCAAAACACGCCGCTCACTGTCCGAGTGCTCCTCAGCCGCCCGCAATTGCAGCTCAAAGCTCCCCCAGTCCGAGCTGCTGCTGATCGACGCCCGACCTCCCAGGTACCAGAGCATCAACTTCCTCAAAGGCAGGTTTGCACCTAAAGAGCCAATTCTTGCCCACCTCCAAATAAACAAAACAAAACATGCCTTCCAGCGCCTTTGATGATCCCAGATTTTGCAAGGGCGATTTTTTCTTTTGTTTTTCGGGTTTCGCTGCTGTCATCGTTGTTCCACACGAATGCCGTCGTGTAACCTCTCATCCCCTCTGAGGTGGGGGGTCGGCCAGTCAAGAATGCCGTTGGCACAAACACCTGCAGATGCGCCAGCTGCTGTGTAGGCCGGCACAGCCGAGAGAGAGAGAGATGAAGGTTGTTTTTGTGTTTCAAGTCACCCGAGAAGCCGGATCATTCGACATCAGATCGGGTGCGGGGATCGTTTAGATGTGTCTGCCGCCATGCTGGAGAACGCGGATCCGTTGACGGTATTGTAGGCGTCGTCGCATGCCTCGGGAGCTGCCGGCCCGCGAGACGAAGGCGTCTCATTGCGCGGGGACTTGAGCAGAGTAGGACATGCGTGACTCGGGACGCTGAATGAGCTTTGCCCACGGGTGGTTGCTGGGCTGCTGGCGTTCGCGGCAAGCGGCTAAGTAAACTAGTTAGTATGATGAATTGCCCTCATCTTGGTTGGTCAAGTAGATAGTTCCGCTCAGCCTGGGAAAGAAAATGAGACATACCGCAAATGTCGTCACCCCTGTTGGTAAACCGTTAGCAACGACTCATGTAGAGTGCTCAGAGGATATGTGCTTTGACTCACCAGTACTGCTTGCTCACGATAGTGGGGGGACATCGGCGTTCAGTCTCGATGTACTTGGGGCACCATGACTCTACCAAGTGGTAGTGGTGTTGGCAGCTGAGTTCCTTCTGAACAGGAGGGATATGTTAGTCACGATTCCTTTCTTACATACTTGCTGGTTATCCTGGCCATGACCATGGTCAAGGGCTTGTCGTTGCCAGTTGTCGAACTTACGTAGATGTAGTTGCACATGGTGAAGATGGGATCAAGTATCGATTATGAGCAACTGGTTCGTGCCGAGGCCGTATGAAGACTTTGTTGCAGAGGTTAGACCTCGTTGGGATATATAGAAACCCAAGTCAGAACCTTGTGAGGTGGAGTAGTGGCGATAGATGTCGTAGCTAAGAGTTGATGATGTTAGGTGTCAATGGCGGAGAGAAAGTTCGACTTGAAACGATAATGACAACACGCTGCAACGTAGACGTTAAGTAGTGTCGAGGGAAGTCGAAGAGTATTTAAAGACAGGATGGGCCCAAAACAAAGGAACCGAAGCTAGTCATTCGAATCTTTATTGTAGAGACGGGGCGAGAATGGCCGCTATTCTTGGTGGCCGGGCTCAAGGTTGTTTATAAGTCCCAGACGCACCGAAGAGCGTTCCAGTGCCTCTATGACCCCTGTTGACAGCCCACTGTGAGAATGGAGTCTCGACAAGGACTCGGCCTGAAAAGCTAGAGAGCGATGCCAGAACGCCTAAGCCAGAGCATGGAGGAAGACACACACACACCCAGTACGTATGTGTGTGAGAGGTCCGCCAAAGGAGGCCCCCTGGCGGAGGCGTCAATAGAGATGACAGGGGGGGGGCGTACGAGGGGGAGTTTGACGTGGGACCTTTTCCTTCTTTGCAGGCAAATATGTGGTGGTAATGGTATAAAGAGAAACAGGGGTCCGGGGTCGAGAGCTGAAGAGCGGAGGGAGTGGAATGGGGACTTTGGTGGAGGGCGTGGCCTTGCTACAGAGATATGCAGATATTGGATGCATGGATTATGCAACTTACCGGGGTGAAAGTGCCCTTCTAGCGGCAATCTACTGGTAGCGAGACGCATCCACCAAAAAGTTCCAAAGCACTACGGTCTTCGAAGAGGGGACACAGACCAACCTACGAGCCTCGCAACTTCGGCGTCGGCGGATTGAGGATGAATTCAAGGCTGCTACCGAGCCCTGAAATCACGGATCAGATGCTAAGACTCTGAAGCCCATTTCCTTGACTCGCCAGCGACTGGCCGCAGCTCTGGCCAACCGAGCTCTGGCCAACCGAGCTCATGGGCTTCTGGGTGTCGTGATAGATGACCTAACAGCAGCTTCATACATACAGTAGGGTTTTTTCTCTCGCGTCTATGCAGACAAATGGATTGATTCGGAAAGTCAAGGACCAACAAGCCACCGCCGGCAATGACAAGAGACCAAAGGATCGTGTGCTGCGTTACCCGCTCCAGCGACGCCGTCTCACGGGCCGTCACCCACCACGAGGCACAAACCAGCGTCTAAACTTGGATTCTTCGCTCCACTACAACCGCAGCAACAGACGCCAAATACCAATACAGTACCGCCGGCAGTCCATTATAGCTCGTATATCAGGTTACAGCACATACTGTACATACGACAGCCTTATTACTCACCGCAATACACTGCGCAGCAATGTTTCTAGCGCGGGCGGAGCCGCCAATGGAGTCATTCTTGCTCCACATGAGGTGCGGTGCTGCGCTGCGCTGTGCTGCGCTAGGTACGCTGCTGCCCGCCAGTCCGCGCCCTAGAGTCTTGAGCAACTTCAAAACATCCAATGCCGGTGAGATTCGATGGATGAGGACCCTTAAGGGCCATTCAATCCCTTGACGCCTCGACTTCTTCCGCCCCCACCACCAGAAAGCACCCGACGAAACAGCATTACCTCGGGGGCACCATCACATCCCATCTATATCACCATCTGTTGATTGGGAGTAAATGGAATCACCCGACAGCGGGCCGTCGGGCACGTGGGAGCCTTCACCAGGGCCCTTGGGATCGGCATGTCTCATTTCCTAGAATGGTCGCTACACCCTTCTGAATCGAGACTTCAATACGCAGCTCTTCACTTGAGATCGCCATGGCATCTGTTGTGGCAGTCAATCTCTCGGCCGGCCGTGTCTTTTCGGACGCTGTTCAATGGGATCGACTGAGGGAGGGATTTGCCTGCATACTTCCATCGGCGATTGCTGGGACTTGATGGCTCGTTCGACTTTTATCCAGTCAGTGAGGCAGTCCATCCATCTTTGTCGGGCCCGCGACGTGCATGGGTTCTATTTCTCTCGCCATTCATACCGGCATTGCCGCTCTGCTGGTCAAAAGTCAGAGCGGCAATGGGCCCAACGACGACCCACGTCAATGCATATCAACGCAGCAAACATTTGCCTTGCGAATTTCTCGCATCTGCAGCTCGATGTTAGACGCGCAGCCTCCGTTGGAGCAACCGTTTTCTCCTTCGCCAATCGCAGCTGTGTTGTGCTATTACATTGTGAGCACCTCCAGGTTGCTCCTGGGACAAGCAACACGTCTGACCCACCGTCTGCCAGGGTCAGCCGAGCGTCTTTCACCGTTCTAGACGTCAAGTTGGATTCGTACCCATGGACATGGACGCTGCGTCGGTGACGCCATCCTCGTATGCCCTGGTCAGCAAATCAAGTACCGCTGACAGAGGCCACTGCCGAGTGTCACAAGTTGAAGCCTCGGTCAGAGTTCAAAGAATCACCCCATACACTCCAGCATTGGACAGATTGTCATTGCTTCGGCGCTGCCTGCTCCACTGCACACGTGGATGGAATGCCGGCAGCTCTCCTATGTCCTGTCACTCTGCCGAGATGCCCTATCCGCTAACTTTGTCCGCGTCCGACAAGAGAGTCAAGGATCTACTCTGTAGTTAGCGCCCACATCCATCTGCCATCTTCAAACACGACTAGCCCTACAGAGTATACAGCACGGTGCAATGAACGTTGTCGGCAACTGGTCCAGCATCTGAGATTAGCCATCTCGACGAGGAAATGCACGCGCAAAGCACATGCTACACTCCAAACGCAAGCCAACACTTCGGAACCCGGATCACACTCCTCCTTCGCTTCCTCAGCATGGACATCTTTTACTGATTCGGCGCTGGACGCCGACTCGCAGATGCCATTATGCCGCTACAGCCACATTACTTTCCCAATGCAGGAACCGGTGAACAAGTTTCGACATGGCCTGGACGAGTTTAAGCCGGGTGGTTCTGCGGGCCCTGCTGTCAGGCGGACGATTCCACCAATTGAGGCCGAATGACTCCCCCCGACATAGCATCTTCTTCGACATTCAGCCAGGGCTCCTGGGTGGCGCCCACAATTCGAGGTCCCTCAATGCTGCGATATTCATTCAACCAACTTCGCGTCGAGTCCGCTCTCCACTAAAGATGCCAGGGCTTCAGAGAACTCAGGGAGAAACACCCTTCAGTCGCGAGGTCCGCTAGCGGTACGATGGTCTCGGGGTGTCTTCTGGAATAATTTCCACTTCACCCTATCCCCACACTGAACCGACGCCGTCTCTTCATCGCTACCACACCGCATCCAATCAGCCCTGCAACTCTCGATTTCCCAGTGACTTGGAATGGAGAAACAGCCCCTTTGTGTGACATTTGGCCCCCATCAACAAGCCTTTTAGCTCCTATTTAGCGACTGATTGGAGGGCCGCCTTTAGAACGAGATTGGAAGCAATTGTTCTTTCTACCCTCCGGCGCACCGCCTCGGTTCTCCGGACCCTAACAACTTCCCCGGTGCCGACATGCTACCTATGCAATATCTCATCCGACATGAAGTTTCTGTGCCCTGTCCAGAATATCGTCGACTCCGAGGGCTCCTCACTCATCAAACAGGCTCAATATGACTTTGTTGGCATTTACTATTTCGGATCAACTCGAACTCCCTGGCCCTCAACTCCCTGCCCCTCAACTCCCTGCCCTCAACTTCCTGGTTATTACTCCTTCACACCCAGCCAACTTTAGCCCGAAGATCCCGGCTTAGTGGTGTTTTGGTACGTTCAGGATGTTACAGCCGTCAACTTCGCTTTCACACTCCAAGCCAAGCCAAGCCATTAAACGCGCTCTTGGCAGTGGCTTGGCCAATCACAGGCGTCCCAGCACCGTGTCTCTGGCGTTCCCAGGATGCGGGCTCGGGCCTCGGGATGTTCTGCTTCTGGTATGATAGCCCTGGCCGGTTTCCTTCACTCCCGCTCGTCAGAACCTTTCGCAAACGTTGTCGTCAACGCTTTTACAAGGGTGAGCATGTTCGGGATCAGTTATCAGATGTTCCAGCTACATGCTTCAAACAGCATCACGAAATATGCCTAACGAGCTGCGGTCATGTCTGTAACGTGGACGAACGTTAAGAAAACAATACTTTGCTAACACCGCTGGTCGGAATCAACATGCAGAAGGCGATCATGGAGATCAGACTCACTGCGCCCTTGTGTGGGGCGCAAAGACAGGCTTCTGTGGTGCCACCATGTCTGGGGTTATGCCCATGTTGCAATGAGGCCGCCGACCAAAGCAGCGTATTCTGGCCAACACGGTGTTGCTTCGGGCGAATCCCTCGGACGAATCCCTTTATCGAGGTCGTCTTCGTCTTCTCTAGACGCCATTTGCTTGATGAAGTTGCTGCCTGCAGAACCACGCCGTACCGAATCCTTCAGCGTGGAGACAACTAGCGCCCGAGCAGACGGGTGTGCCAAACCCGCCGACTCCACGTCGAATGAACCAGGATTGCGGTATCTCATTTGAGTCGTTGCTTTTTATCATTACCTGGTAACCAGGAGCAAGGCATTCCAATCCTTCTTCAGCACCCACCGAGCAGATCAAGGTTTGCTTTAGTCTCACTCTGAATCCGCCACAACCGGGGAACAGGAGGAACACCGTGGGCGGGTCGGCCCTAGGCCAGCCATGAATTAGTTTCCGACGCTCCAGGTTGGGGTGAAGAGAAAGAAGAGAAAACAAAAGAGAAAACAACGGTGATCAGTAGACGAGAGTTGCTAACTTTTAACGGACTCGAGCGAGTAGTGCGGGAAATTAGCTCGGGGTCCCCTCTGCCGAGCGTTGCATCAACACCAAGCAATGATGGACACTTGCAGATTGCCAGCCACATTACTTCGTACTGCAATATGCAACAAAAACGCGGAATACTGAGAAATACTGCTTCAGAGATGTCAACGCAAGACACTAAACTAGTTGCTGCAGACCGCTCTTTGACAGCCAACCTACTGTACGGTATCAACAAGGCATGCAGCTTGCAGATAGAGCACGATGCAATTCTCGCAGGGCCTCGATCTGGGTGCCATATCTCAGGCTTCAGAGTTTTCTCAGCTACGAACTCGAGAAGAGAACAATGTACCGCTCGAAGCGCGGGTGAGAGGCGCAAGGCACACGCACCTACACACACATTCAGTCTTCCGCTCGGCCAACCCAAAGGGATGCCTGTCTGTCAACCCCAGACTTTAGCAGGAAATTAGCAAGACCGCCACGCTTCGCGGCGCCCGTCAACCAGGTTGATGAAAGCTAGCCGTCATGCTCCCCGCTTGAAATCGGCATTTGTGGCTGCATCTGCTATCAGTCATGCTCAGTCATGCACAGGGCTAATGAGCGAGCATGCCAGCGTCGACCACTGCGGCCCTACCAGTTGGAGAAACTTCACGTGAGAGTTGAAGTTGTTGTTGGTCATGAGTTCAGCGGAGGACAAGGGTCTGGACCTTCCTCAACAATGACCACTTGGGCGTCACTCTCATGTGATTGTCTGTTCGCAGCGATATTTCCTGGAGTAGCGGGATTTGCAGCATCTGAACCAAGCTACGCACTGAAATCTAACGTCTGGAAGAGGGGGCAGTGGCTGCGGTGTTATGGAAACAAACTAGGAACTGCGTACATTATGCCTCTGTTTGGATGGATGGATTAATTGTCGCCAGGCAATCGAGACTGACCAAATGCCCGCCCTCTAATGCATAACGACGTGCAAAAGCGATGGTATCTATGATGTAAAAGTTGAAACCTACAACTTACATCCGGGACGATGTGAGGGTATAGGTAGCAACGGCTTTGCCAATGTCACCGAAGAATACGTACGAGAGGAGTCATTTCGCTTGCAACGTCGGCCTCTGACTCCCACTCCGTATATCGGAGCCATAAAGACGGACGTTTCAACACAGGGAACCGAGATGTTGTTCCGGCAACTGGTCGAGATGATCAACCCAGATGTTGTCTCCTCTCGGCTTCATTGCGACTAGATCCAGGGGTAAGAGACAACATCTCGACCGACAAGAAAGCCCGTACGGAGTACTGCACTGTGGCCTATCGCTTCTACTGATCGGGGGATCGCAACTCCGTAGCGAACCCCTGGTCATGGCGAAGCCCTTGTCTCACAGCCATGACGGCGGAACCGCCCAGCTGGAATTGGCGAGATGACGCAGGCTGGCCCCCAAGCAAGCAAGGAACTCGTAAGCTATGCATCGCGCCTATGCCAGTAACTCAGCCTATCAGCCTCCTAATACCAGGTACGCAACATGCCCAAGCTAGGACCGGGCCCGGGCCATTATTGATTGGGAAAACGTGTCTCGGGGACTGACAGGGGGGTGTGCACGCAATTGCAGCCCTTTTTCTTCCTCGAACAAAGAGAGAAGGGCCTTAAGGAGATGGCATTTCAAAGGATCGTTTGATCGCCGGTTCCAAAGCCCATGTTGGGCATAAGTTTACGCTTGATCTCCAGCATCGGAGATCAAAAGAATTGCTTGGGCCTTTGGGTCGGGCATCAACATTGCCCCCAAAAACGTCCCGACGCAGAGGGTTCAGTGGAACTCGAACTCCACTAACTGTGAAGCTCGGAACCAAACAACATGATGCCCGTGCCGTCGGTGAAAGCTTAATCCTTTCTCGTCAGTCTCGCCGCGTGTGTTTCATGGGCTTGGGACTGTGCCCCCCCTGGACATGGCATGTCGGACCCTTGGATATCACCAACAGGCTTCGCCATGGGCCCCGGCGTCGTCTTGAGCTGGTGCAGATTGCGGCCTGCCCGTGGTGAAGATCACTGGGGGTGGTTGGCCTGCCGAGGCGAATTTAAAGTTTACCAGAGTGCCATCCGAGGATTGGATCACACCACCACTGTCACTTTTCAAATTCGCAACGGCTTTCCTTGGGGGGAGGGGTTTAGGTTGGATGCATGAAGGGAACCTGGATGGAGTTTGCCATTGGCGATGGAGCCACTCCGTATTCGCTTGAAGGGAATTGCCGGTCTCCGACGAGCCCTCAGGGTCCGACGATCGCTGTATGATTCTGGCAAAGCCGTCTGTCTCATACAAGGAGACGTTATACACCCTACTTCAGCCAGTCGGTTTCGAGCGTGGACCTGAACGTCAAAGCGTTCCCATCGTGAGATTGAGTTTGCCCTTCGACACGGCATGGAGTGTAACTTCGGGGCACCATTTCACCGATGCGAGTGAACCTTTGCTCTCGTCAAGGATATGAGCATGGCTGTCGTCGGCCCATCGTCATACCGAGCAGCACCTAACACCCCCGGAGTCCATCTCCCGCGCCAGCCGGCATAGACGCCCTCTCGCGAGTCTGCAACGCAAGACACTGTTGAAACCCAAATTCCAAGCGATACGCACCCGCTTCAGCGAGGGCGGCGGATGACCAACGGACTGGCGGACTCCAATGCCGATTTGAGTTATTTTGGCCGGTGTCAGAGTAGCACCAACGGCTGGCTCCGAGCGGACCTAGGCGTCTAGCGGGGCGCTGAGGGTCATCTAAACACCATAGAGAACCCGCTTGGCCTTCTACCGGATGCCGGGTGTTGGTTCCCCTAGCGGTAGCTTGATTGTGGCGGCCGGGGCTGTCGATGGGAGGGGAGCCGAGAAGTTTGTGCGCCGGAGTAGGAATGGTTGTCGACGGTTGTGTGAGCTGACTATGGCCGACAACTCGTATTGCAGGTATTCAGAGATTCTAGGAAGGGGCTGAGAGCCTTACGGCAGAGACGTCCGTGGCAGAGAGCTGTCTCGTCGCTCTGTCCTGGCCCTATTGGGCCCAGAAGAAGACATATCGCGACTAAACGAAGTGTCGAACGTCCTCGAAGATCACATTCCTCTCTTGGAACCATGATCGACTGCGTTTGCATGGTTTCCCAGAGTGTCGGGTCGAGTTGGGCATGAACGGAGCATTGCGAATCCTTCTCCAAGTCTTCAGGCTGAAAGCCTTTCTGCCGCAATGTGAAGAAATTTCTCCCAATTGAAAAGAGTGCGTAGAAGAGCTGTGTTGATGGTTGAATGCTTGGACTCTTGCCCCTGAGATCTAGGCATTCAGGCTAGATCGATGGCTCAACCTCGTAGCAACACGGCCGGTCACTCATGAGATGAGCTGGCATTGTCATTCATAGGTTAGTATTGAATTAGACTACTCCTCGAGTTCCACGGGCCGCAGAGTCAGACAGGCCAGTCCACGATGGATTCTCCCCCCAGCCTCACGACCGAACCGAACCGCCCCCGACTCCTACAATGCTTCCCCTACGAATCCAACAATGGTTCGATCTCGCTCCGAAGCTCAACTAGATGCTTCGCCAAAGCCTCCTCTCGGTCTCGAAATGCTTGGAAAGACACATCCACGACACCCGCAAACATCGACGCCGTATTTCCAGCGCCTGCCCACCGCGCCGTTGACCCCCTTAGACGAGAGAGGAACTCCTCTGCCAGTTGAATAGTCAAGGACATCTGAAGGAAGGGTGACGACTCGACGGCGAAGGAACCGACGGTGACGTCGGGCAGTTTCCAGAAGCTGAAGGTCGCGCTCGAGTCTCCCTGTGACAGTTCTGTGTGGACTAGGCTGAAGACTCTCTGATACATGTCCAAGAGTCTGACGTACGTCGACAGGATGAACATGGCGTTGCCCGGGTCACTCCCATCGATGGTGGAGTGATGAGTCTTTGCGTCGTCCGTGTCGGAAGGGGGCTTCTCGAGGATGTCAGCGACTCGCCGCGTCAACTTGAACATGTCCTCGATGGGAAAGCCTTGACTCCTGAACCTCTCATCGACGGGCCGGCCCAGCAACGGACCATCCTGGGGCGAGGGCAAGGCCGACGCGAGGTCCAGGAGCCGGGCGTTGATGTCGGACAACTGCGCCATCCAGTGAATCGAGGATGGCTCGGGATGCAGCGGAGATAAGTCACAGTCGTGCCGGAGGGTGATCTGCCTCGGCCGTTGTTTCGTCCTCGGGCGCGAGCGCTTGTCAGAGCTGCTGTGCTCAGGTACACAGCTTGCGGTGCTCAGGGGTCTCTCAGGCGGCACAGCGTGGGCGTCACCTTGGTCTGGTGCAACTGCCAGCGGGGGATAAGCAGTCTCGACGGCAGACGAGTAGAGCCTCGGGTCCCAAGAGTCGGCAAAGACGGCGTGAGGGTGAGTGTCGACGCCGCCAGGGAGCTCGGGGTGAGATAAATGCTGAGGGGGCGCGAAGAAGGCCAGCTGGTCAAAGGTGAAGTTGAAGTCGCCGGCGTCGAGCACGGGATCGGGTGTGACGGGGAGATGACTCTTAGACGTCAGGCCGGCTGTATGGGGTACTATTGGCACTGCTTCGGCAAAGGATGTGAGTCGGTGGTCGAAACTCGAGAGACATGGCCGGGGGAGGCCATAGAGACACGGCCGGGGGAGGCCATAGAGACACGGCCGGGGGAGGCCATAGGGGGCACGTACCCGCGTCGGGTGGGACAAGAGTCAGATCGCCCTGGCTGTCCGTCCGCCGCCGTTTCGGAGAGCGGCGTCCGCTCGGGGCTGAGCTGGTGGAGAGGATTGGTTGGTGATGGTTGTGGTTGTGGTTGTGGTTGTGGTTGCTGCTGTTGTCCAGGAGTTGCGAACTCTGCTGGCTTTGAATCTCCTGCTGCTGCTGCTGCTGCTGCTGCTGCTTCCTATATCTCAGGGACGGGCTCGACTTGCACTCCGTCTTGAGCCGCACACAGCGCTCGCACGGCTCGTCGTTGTAGCGCTTGCAGCTGAGCTTCTGCGCGTGACAGCGATCGCAGGCCTTGCGGATCACCGTCTCGGCCATGGTCAAGGCCGTCGGTTCGGGGGAGGTCGAGGTGGGGAAGACATGGGAGAAGGGTTTAAGAAGGCAGAACGCCGAACGAGGCCCGCGTCCGCGTGGCTGGGCGATGCTATTCTTGAATCACCGAGACAGCATCGCGGCACGCGAGGGCGAGAAAGCTATATCCAAGCGGATTGGCGGCGATGCTGCAGTTCCTGGAGCGCATATCGGTGGGACAAGAACCGCGCTGAGCTGCTCCCTCTCCTCTTTTCTCTGCGGGAGAAGCCTCATGCATGGCCTCGCCTAACCAGCGCGTCGTGCTGCGCGCTTCCTGTATCTTGCCAGTGAGGCGGTTCCGATGCTGTCGGTACCCTCGCGGTGAGACCTAGGCTGGGGATGCCGGCGGCATGGGATCCGATCCAATGGATCGGCGTCGAGGGACAAGTGTCTGTGGGCAGAAGAACCAAGGCTAAATGTTGGTCATGTTGCAGCTCAGAGAGTCAAGTTGTTGAACTCTACTCTCCCAGGGAATCGAGAATCGACCGCCTGCGACTCTGCTGTTTCAGCCATGCTTCTACGCCATAGTCTCTGCCTCCAAGCGGGAGAACTACATCCTGTTCCATCCCATCTCAATGGTCCATGGCACTTCCAACAAGCGGTGGCGCCTCGTCATTTTCCTGGCGTGATACAATCGCACGCCTTGTACGCCGCAGCAGGACTCGAGAAGAGCTGCTGTGGAACCAAGGCATCATCTCTCAGCTAGCCCTGTCCCTGTACCGCCTGCAAGGGTGGAGGACACAGTGAGAGACGCGGTGCCGAGGACCTAGTTCTTCACCGCAGGTTTGAATAAGAGGCGTCTTGCACGTGTGGGGTTGAGCTGAAGGAGGATTATTGGTTTGACGATATCAGAGGCCATATCATTGGAAGGTCTTTGGCGACCTGCAGGTGTATGGCGGAGAGTGTAGCTGTGCTTTCGTCAGGATCGACGTGCTCACTTGGCGAGAGCAGCCGAACAAGAGGAGCTGAGCCGTATGCAATCCATCTCAGACTCTCATCTCGGCCTACTCACGCACACATGGCAGGCCAGAAACAATGCTACGTCTTACACTGACATGTGGACATTCAGACCATCTACACAAGCAATCTCATCAAGAACCTGTTCTCCACAGCAAAACAACGTCACACCCCCATCTTACCGATCGACCACATCCGATCTCATCCCCGCCAGCTCCTTGCAGGAACCCACAGACCAGCATTGCTTTCCCCCATAAGACGACACGCTATTCTTGGCTGCTCGACATCTGCGGCTCCGTCTCTCGTTAAAGTGGTTGCATATACTTGGCCCAGACGATATCGTCCAGGAACAAGCGAGCTGGCGGCGAGACATGGATCGTGGCGTCCAGTCGTATCCTGAGCCTGTTTGAACCCTCTTTTTATTGCTCGTTATTTCGCTCGTGGCTTCGTCAACCGTCTCACAAAAGGTCTGATGAGAGTTTAATTACTCCATTCAGTTGCTGTGTTCCTGGACTGCACCACATCATCTTCACCAAACCCCCGACCCATCATTTTCTAGGCCTTTCATCAAGAGACACTGATACGAACTGAAACAAGCAAATCATGTGTTTTATAACTCTTTCGGTTTGAGACGGGTGGTATCTAGGATATGCGTTCTTCTCTTAACTGGTAAAACTACCGCTGCAAAGCTAGGATTCTAACAACAGATTTCCAACGCCCTCGAAATGCAAGACAAAACCATTCGCAATCAACCAAATATTTACAAGGAAAAGCCCGTCATCAAGGTCCCGAATCCTAAGATGTACAATTATTTTGACCCCCCGTCGTTTACTGGTTCTGAAGTCTAGTGTCTTCAGACATCGCCAGTCTTGAACAGCTCGAGGTGCTGGCGTTCCCGGGGAACACCGTTCTCTTCGAGGAACGCCCGCACGCTGACCATCCAGTCCTCGGGGCCGCAGATGTAGTACTCGGCATCGGCGCTGTCGAGGTGCAGCAGCTCCTCCTTCTGCAGGCGCGCCAGGTCGATCTCGCCCTGGAAGTCGTACTCGTCTCCCTCCTTGACGTCCTCGAGGAAGATCTTGGTGACGACGTTGTCGTGCTGCTTGGCCGACTCTTGGATATGGGGCACGAAGCAGGTCGAGCCGGAGTAGCGGGCACCGTGGATCCAGGTGATGGGTCGCGAGGCCGTCTCGGAGGCGATCACCGAGTCGTAGATGGAGACGAGAGGGGTGGCACCAACGCCGGCGGAGAGGAGGACGAGAGGCTTCTTGGCGGCCGAGGTGTCGGCAGGGTTCAGGAAGAACTCGCCGCAGGGAGGGCTCAGCTCAACCTCGTCGCCGACGTTGAACCTCTTGTGCAGTCTTTGCGAGACGAGACCGGCAATCTTGCCATCAGCGATGTCCTGGAGCGCGGGCTCCCCGGTAGGACCCTCGAGCTTGACGCTGACACGGTAGTGGTTGGTGCCGGGGTACTCGCTCAGACTGAACTGGCGGCTCTGGAAGAGGCCGTCGAGCTCAGGAATGGCAATCTGCAAGCTGACGTACTGGCCGGGGAGGAACTTGGGCAGCTGCTTGCCGTCGAGGGGCTCGAGGTAGAAGCTGGTGACGGAGTCGTTCTCAGCCTCCTTCTTGACGATCTTGAACTTGCGCCACGAGTTCCACTCGCCGGCGTTTTCGTAAATCTGGCCCTCGCGCTGGATGAAGATGTCGGCGAGCTGGCCATAGGCGGCAACCCAAGCGTCCTTGATCTCGGCGGTCAGGGCAGAGCCGAGAACCTCGCCGATGGCGCCAATGAGGTGCTTGCCGACAATGGGATAGTGATCGGGTTTGATGAAGAGCGAGACGTGCTTCTGGGCAATGCGCTCGACGGCGTGCGAGAGCTTGCCGAGGTCGTCAATGTGGGTGGCGTAGGCGAGGACAGAGTTGGCGAGGGCGGCTTGCTGGGCGCCCGTCTGCTGGTTGCGGAGGGAGAAGTAGTTCTTCAGCTCAGGGTGCGCGCCGAGCATGTTGCGGTAGAATGTGGTGGTGATGGTTTTGCCATGCTCCTTGAGGATGGGAGCAGTCGACTTGACAATGGCGACCTGTGCCTGTGTGAGAGCCATGGTGAGCGGCAGAGTTGATTGTGTATGTGACGGAAGAGATGGAAGAGGGAGCTGGAAGTTGTTGAAGGACGAATTGCCTCTTGTTGACGGACTGAATGATCTAGCCAGCTCACGGCCTCTTTATATCTCACCCCGGAGAACCACTCACGGCGCGGAGAAGGAGGATTACGCCCGTTCCCATGACTGCCGAATCTGAGTCGGTCCAAGTTACACATCATACCATGCGAAAACAATAGCTCGCGGGCCCGAAGGCCGCGCCGGAGCTCTCCTAGGTTCCTGGATCACCGCCCGATCTTCACAGTGGTCTGATGGTTTAAGACGGCGCATCTCCGCGGAGGGAGCAGCCGTGGCTCCCGCAAGCCGCGTGGGTTTGCATCGGGGCTTTTTTCGGGGCGGGTTTTCTCTGGCGCTGTTCCTGTCGATGCAAAAAAGAAAGAAACAAGCCAATTGATTTTTACTGTTTTTGTCAGCATGTTTCATCCAAGCTCCTGGGAAATAAGGGACCAGGTTGTGCCTCTATGCCGATCCATGACAAAAGGCTCACGGTAATTAGCTGGGCACAAGGAAACCGTTGCTGTGACCCCCTGTACGCTTGCGTCAGTCAGCAGGAGGGGCAGCAATCCAATGCTTAATTGACAAACCCCTTCCCAAGAGCCTGTGTCTGTTTGCCAAACTGGGAATTAACAGAGGTGCATTTTGCGGAGAAGCGGAAATGCCAACGGCTGGCCCTGTTTTTTAGAACGCTACGGGCCTAGAGCAAGGAATTCTCTGACACACAGTGGGCTGACACAACAGCAACAAGCTTCGGATCAACCCGGGGACTCGAAGATTCATCGGAACGGGTATAACGGGGAGAGGCTGGAAGGGTCCAAGATCTCACCCAGAGTTGCTGAGCTTCTTCTTGACCCCTGGTTCCGCTGCAGCTCTAGAGGAGCCAGGTGACGGCTTGCTTCCTTGTCGATGGGTTCAAGGGAGCTGGGGTCTGCGCGGAATCGCCGCCGTTCGGCTCGCGCACGAATCGCTTCCCCAGCATTCATAAGCAAGACCCGGAGATGTCGATTCTGCATGGTCGAGCTGAGGACTCGGTGGGTCGACATGAGAAGGTCGACATGAGAAGTGATACCTCATAGTGACTCCCTTTTTAGAGTCGTGTCCGTATTGCTCAGAGTCGTACCGAGGTATGTGCAGCTTGCCAGTCGCAAGTAAGCGCTTTGTAACTAGACGACATTGCATGGATATATCAAGATGTGAAGCCGTTGAAGGTGGAATAGTTCCGCACTGCAAGAGGATTGATCAGTCCTCGTTGTGGATAAGCCCCATATCCATCCACAACATGGAACTTGACACTGGACGGACGAACCAACTCCACAGCGACAACGCAGAGGACAAAGACTTCTTTTTTCTCCAAATTCTCATCGGCCGCGTGGCCTAATGGCTAAGGCGCTAGATTTCGGTCCATGAGCTCCCGAGCTCTCTAGAGATTCCAGGTTAGTTTCTCATAAACCGCTTGAGTCGTCAACTCCCGTACTAACAACATCAAAAGGTTCGAATCCTGGCGTGGTCGACATGTTCTGATCAAGCTCACCTTTTTTGTTCTTGCTGAAGTCTGCCCGGATTCTTTTGCGCCTTATCTTGACCATCATTGCCTGTTCTGATTCAGTTGCTTCAATAATTGGGAACAACTCTGCATTAGCTGTTTGACTTGTCAAATCGAAAGGTTAGGCGAGAGTTGATCATTCTCGTATACCCAAGGAAGTATTAAACTTGTAATTCATCGCTGCGTCATTGCGCAACACCGCGCAAGACACGCAGAACCCTTCTGCGCTCTCCATCTACGTATTGCATCGAGATCAAGTCTTGTTGCTCGGCTTTGGCTGTGGGCGGTCCAAAGTTCATCTCCCAATATGAGTTGGAAGGATGCTTGATTTGATCGACCGAGCGGCACCCGGGGTTCCAGTGGTCGTCCTCCTCTCCAAACGGCCACATGGCGACGAAGGGCACTTCGTCTGGTGGACATGGCTGCGGCTGCTTCCGAGTCGTCCATGCCAGAGTGTCCACAAGCTGCTGTACCACGACTCGACCGGTCTTGACTGCCTCGTCCAGCTTCGCATTGTTCTCGTCCTCTTTGTTAATCTTGTAACCGCTCGAGCCCGACCCGGACGCCTCTAGCAAGCAACTTCGAACCGAAAAGAGATCACGACAGATCATCTCCATGACTGTATCGACGGAAGTGTAGATCAGATCGTCTTCGCGACTCCATCGTTCGTTAACCAGCAGAGCAGGTCTGAGGAAGTGTTTTCTGCACCGTTCAACTGCATTGGCGGTTCTGTTTATGTCGTGTTCCTCCGCCGCACTTACATCGTTCGGCAGCGCTGGCGCGTCAACCCAAGTCAATGTAGCGGCCTCGATCTCGCTGATAAAGTATAGGGAGGACAGCGACTCGTACGCCATCAAGACCAGTCTCTTGCTGAAGCGACTCACAATGAGGTCGACCAGCCCTTGTCAGTTGACGGTGAACCTCCGAGGCTGAGTGGCCACGTCTTTCAGGTACAACTTGATGTCTATGAGCTCGTCCAAAGTTGCCGCTCCCAGTCGCATGAGATCTGGTCGCTCGGCTTCCGTGCTAGTGATGTTAATGGGGAAGAAAAGTCCTGATACCATCGAAGAGTAATCGATCTGTAGTCGGTCGCCTCCGATGTCGTTGTATCGCTCCGCGACGGCCCTCGCCCATTGGAAAGGTGACAACTCGAATTTTGCCATAGTGTCTTCGTATAGCTCCGTCCGCATCATACTGACCAAGTCCAAGCCGTTGCTAAAGTCGCACTGAATGACCTCGAAACCTGCCTCCGCACGTACGAAGCCATCATAGCCCCATTCAGTGGCCACATCGCATAGGTCGAGTGCTCGACGAAATTCATCCCACCACTCATTACCACCGCGGTTGGTAGTGTTCCCGCGAAGGACGAGGTCTTGAGAGTCTAGCGTGCCCATGGAGGTCTTTCCGGCGCTCATGCCGTCAATTAGAAGCAGATTCAAGTCACGGTTCGCTTGATATGTATGGAGGTATCCACGATAGTTCTTGGGTTGATCGTCATCATGTCCGTTGCCAGAGTCGTCTCTTCTATCGTCGTCGTCATTACTCGGGTCATGCTCACTGCGGCGCCGTGAATCTTGGCGAAACTCATCGGGTTCGACCAAAGGTTTCTGCCCACCAAGCTTCGCATTTTTCAGGGAAGATCGGCGGCGCCCTTTGTCAGGTTCAGATTTGAGTGAAGGCGCAAAATTTTCAGCGTGCTCGATCTCGAAGGCCAGCCATTGAGGTTCTGGCGGCGTCACGTTCCGTAGAGCACCGTGGTAGAGCAGGGTGCCTTGGGGCACAATAGCTGGGAAAAAGCCAAAGCCATTATGATATAAGGACGAACCCCATTGTCGACCGGCGGAATGAATGGTGTTGAAAATCATGTTTGCCCTGTTTCTGGCACATTTGTGATCCGGCTGGATACGCTTAGCATCGTTGCTATCGCCGTACACAGTGCTGAGAGTGAGCGACAAAGCGCCCAGAACGCCAACAGAGGATCTCGGAACCATTGCTGTTGTTCAACCTGTAGGAAGGCCGACTTTTGTTAGCAGAGCAACTCTCGCCTGCATGAGCTCAAGATCAAGATGTAGCATGTCAGTGAAGAAGTGGTTTCCGCTGATGTCGCCGTGAGCCGCGCGGCCTGTCAGGCTGACCCCGATGCGACACTCCTACGTGGTGGACATGGCATAGCTGTTCTCCAGATTAATAAGTGCTGGCAGCGTCTCCAGGTGCCCCGCGACTGTGAAGAAGCTCTCGCGCGAGGAACTCGATATGATCGCTTCATTGCATCAAGCATATCTGAAGTTCTCAACCTGAAGTTCCGCAATCCCCGACATGTGAAGCACGATACTCCTGTCCGAAATCGCTGCGCGAAGTTGTTTGCCTGCTATTGAATGCAGAACGACGTGGCACAAAGCGGTGCGATGCGATGCAATGCGACTCAATTCTGCGCATTTTGGAGTAGGACAAATCGAGGAAAGTTGCACATCTCATGAGGGCGTCGCAAGCCCAAGGAGGTCGCGCCTGAGCTGACCGTCAACAATGGCACTTGATTATTGAACCAGGATTTCAATCGCGACAGCGTGACTGCCCATGAGAGCTGCATGAGGCATGGAGCTCTGTGCAAGCATCCATCGTGCAAGGATATAGAGCATGGGCCTGTGTTGGTACCGGTACACGGATCGTGGGTTCCACCGCTCCCACGTCCTGTTTGAACTCGAGCTGGCGTTATCGACAGAGGCGCGCGCGGCATCCGGAAACGCTTCCGTCCGCGCCTCAGTCTCGGCCGACAGCTTTAGAGTCGCGGCAGACCCAATAAGCATGTCGTAGAGGCACATGCGCGATGCGCGATGCGGATGGTGGGATGATTGACGCAGCATCACCAACCCAACACGGTTCACCGCCGGTCAGCGGTCAAGGGGCGCAAAGACTCGGTAGTAAGAGATGAAGGCCATGAAGGTTCATGCGGTGGTGACTGATGGTACTTCGGTGAGATGGATTGGCCATGAGCCGCCCTTGAAGCTTGGGATTGACCTTGAAGGTCATCATACGATCGAGAGACCAGCTGACCCGAAACCCGAGACGGTGAATGTTGAGAAGCCACTGTTTGTACAGATGTCGTACGAAAGGTTGTACGTACTCGGGGAGGCTGCTTCTCCTGAATGCCGTTGCCCGATGAAGCGGGCGCTCGAGGTCGCATTTTCTGTTGATATCATGTCGAAACGGGGACCTGGAGGCTGAGGTATGAGTTGAGGGCGAAATAGTCGTTTCCTCGAACTGATTGAAAAGTCTCTCATCCAATATCCTGTTGCAATGCGGTCATAAGTCCAGATAGCGGTGTTGGATTCCTTGTCGAAATCCTGTAAACCCCCACAGAGCCGGTAATTGACGTACATAATCATTCAGGCTGAAGACAGATGGCCATTGAACAAGGAATCGAGTCCCTTGCATATTCGCCTGAGAGTTCCAAGACGGAAAAACAGGCGAGTTGTAGTAGGGTAGAAACCGTCCAGCGTCTTCCCCGGAACCCGGTGAGTTGAGGGATGTATCGTGGGCGGCAAGGAAGGCGTCGGGGGGTTAGCGGGCATCTTCCGGGGACGGCCCCTCCTCCATCGCTATTTACTTTTTGTGGAACCGTCTCTGGAACTCCACGTCCACACCTGCCTCCTCGTGGAACGGCCCCCGGGCGGCTCGGTGCAGCGCGGGGTTCGGGCGCTAGGTAGGTACCTACCTCCCTAGGTAAGGTACTTGGAGCTACCTGTTGTAGGTCTAGGGCCCGTTTAGACGGTACAGTAGCGTACCGTCGCAATAAGTAACAGCTCCTGGAATAGAAGTGGGATGAAAATCAGCAGCAAATCCCAAACAAAATACGATTGCCTACCTCTCTCTGGAGATGCAGTGATGCATCTATCGGCCAGCATGCCCAGCCAGAAAGACTCCAGGACCATGGAACGCACAAAGACCCCAACTACAGTTCGGATCGGGAATCTTGGCTTGGGAAGGTACCACCTTAGCTTCGCCGCTACCTATCTTACTGAAACCTTTAGACAGCCCAAGCTGTCATTGGACTCATTGCACGGCAGCAATGGGAAGGGAAAAACCTGATGATGCTGTGGCTGCAACTGTTACTGGCCCGCAAATGACAAGAGCAAACCCAAACTGGCCTCCGTCAATGCTTCCTTCCATCCTTTGGTCAGAAGGACACGAGGAATGTCATTTGACGCTTCTCACCTTTCCGCCTCCTCTCCAAGTTCCTCATCCTTCAACCAAACTTTCAAAGAATCAGATGCAACGCCCGCGGATGCGACCCCGTACCTGCATCAAGCACGTTGGCGGCGTTTGTTGAAATTGTTTCCCAAAAAATTCCGACTTTCTTCATTGGGTTTTCCATCGCTGCCGGCAGAATCCCCGGCCCACGATCGGATTCATCAATCCTGGTGATCTCATAACGCATATCAGACCACGTCCTCCTTACCTCACTCTGGCCTCGCATCCCGCCCCCCAGGCCGACTTCTTTTGTTTTCCTGGCCTCCTTTCCGTTGTCCCCGGACCCTTCGGCTTTGATGATTTGATTCGTACCAAAGCCAGCAACGGAGAAACCATCAACAGATATCGTCTCAACTGACACACAGACGCACCGCTGCAGCATCAGCAAGTGCCACTTACTACACCCGCCCCTGCCTTCACTCTATTCTCCTCAGAGACCCAATCCTCCCTGGATTAATTTACCTGAGTACCCAGCTCAGGCAATCATCGTCTTCGCAATACAGGTTGTCATCCAAACGCCGGCCAACGTGACCGTCTACCGCAAGCATCGTTTAGGCACTGTCCAAGCCTCGCCCGTCTTTGGCACGCCACACGTCTCCTCACCTTGGAGCATCATCGCCTGCTCACCTCGTCACCTCAGTCTCAACTCGTCGTTGACCCCACGCCCAGCCGCTCCTCATCCCCCTGTCGGTTTGACTTGTCGATTCCCTTGTCTCACCCGATACCTCGAGTACTTCCTGCCGCCTTACGGGAGTACTATACTCTACATCAGGTGTATGCTTCGTACCTCCCCTTCCATCCCTTCCCCCTGCTGCAGAAACCCGTGCTGACGGGGCGACCCAGGGATTGAATCTTGGATCAATTACCTGGCCTTCCATCTCTGCAGATTGTTCCCTGCAGGACCCTGCTCGACCTTTACCAACACCCGCTCGTTCTCTCTCATCGGCGGTCCCCGTTCTCTGGCCTCTCATAACCTCCAATCCCTTGGTGTAGGTACCTGTAGCCGTATCAGCAAGGGTACCTGTGCCTTAGACGCTGCTCCAGCTCCACAACTCTTTCGACTCACCACCGCCTTTTGACTGTCTGACCTGACCAGGGAGGGGCTCCAGGAGTATATCTTTCGTCTCGGTCGCAATCTGGTTCATCCTTTTGACGTCCTGAGCATCTCCATTGGCTTTTCATTAAGTCTTTTCGTCCCTCTTCCCGTCCCCAAGAGAGCTCATTCTCTACAAGCCATCGCCAGTTCACTACCCCTCTCTCATACCCATTACCCCGCCGCCATCATGACTTCCAAGCCCACACGCAAGTTTTCCACGGGCGCCACGTCGCACCGCAAGAGGCAGATGAGCCTTCTCGTCGGGAAGGAGGGCCACGTCAATGCCGCTCTTCAGGTATGTTTTACTTCTTGTTCACTTATGTACTCGATTCTGGCTTCACTCGCCATTATTTGGTTCCTCATGACATCTTGCGTCATTACAAGTCCAAGACGCCGAGACGTCCGAGGCCCCGGCAACATGGATCCCAATGCCCGTCACTTTGTCTTCGACATCACATCAGCTAACCCGACTCAATAACAGACTCTCTACCTCGGCATCTCCGCCGTCTTCGCTGACGACCACACTGCCGTCATTGCCCTCGCTATCCATGACACCGTTTACCTCAATGACTTCTCCATCAAGCACATCTCGCTCGACGAGGATTTGCGCGAGGGTCAAGACCTCATCGCTGATCACATCATCTCCGAGGTCGAGACTTACGAGCATGAGAACTTTGTCAAGTTCATCGGAGCTGGTCTCCCTGTCACGCTTAAGTACATGAGCCCTTCTCTCTGCTCGCGCCTCTGGCTCGAGCTTGACGTTGTCCCCGTTGTGCTCCGACCCGACCACGAGGCCAAGGAGAAGAGCTTCTGGGATGTCAAGCGTGTCGACGAGCAGGCCGACTCTATGGCCCGCAAGTGTATTCTGTAAGACCGCCCACCATGGACTCGTGCAGGTTGGTCACTAACCTGGGTGAACTTTCAGCAACTTTGGCCCCTCGCTCGTTCCTCATCTGCAGGTTGGCTACCGAGGCATTGTCCAGACTGACGCTGGCTTCCGTGTCCATCTTACCACTCTCCAGAACCATAAGGACACCTGCTCTTCTTCCACCTGGAACGCCATGCAGACTTATGCCGGCAAGCTCCGCGAGAAGAAGACCAAGGTCGCCTTCTTCAGCGCCACCCCCCAGGGCGGTGGTGTCGCTCTTATGCGACACGCTCTCGTCCGGCTCAGCCGGCTCCTAGGAGTGGACGTTACCTGGTATGGTAAGTACCATTGACTCTATGAAGACTTGGTCAATAATGGAGCCTAACGAGTCTGCAGTCCCTAAGCCGCGACCTGGTGTTTTCCGAATCACCAAGAACCAGCACAACATCCTCCAGGGTGTCAGCCACCCTGACCAGCGCATCTCGGACGCGGAGAAGGCCTCTATCTCCGACTGGATTGATGACAATGCCAAGCGATACTGGCTCTCCGAGGGTGGCCCTCTCCGTCCTCCGGAGGAAGGCGGTGCCGACGTCATCTTTGTAAGTACAAGCACAAACTCGCTGAAACTGGATGCCAATATCACTGGTCTTCGTTGGATCCGATGGATGCTGCATTGGCTTTGGGGACTGATGTGCATGGAAGAGAACTGTTAAGCACGGTTACTGACTCAAAGGTCCGAACAGATTGATGACCCTCAGATGCCTGGCCTCATCCCTATGATCAAGAAGATCACGCCCAACCGCCCGGTTCTTTACCGATCCCACATCCAGATGCGAAGTGATCTCATTGCCAAGGAGGGATCTCCTCAGGCTGACATCTGGAACTACCTCTGGAGCAACATCAAGGACTCCGACATGTTCATCAGCCACCCTATCCCCAAGTTTGTTCCTCGCAACGTGCCTAAGGAGAAGGTCGTCTACCTCCCCGCTACCACCGACTGGATCGACGGTCTCAACAAGCCCATGAACAAGTGGGACACTGGCTACTACGTCCATATCTACAACCAGCAGTGCCTGGCTCAGCGAATGTACGAGTTTTTCACCCCTGATTATGATCGCAATGAACTAACCTCGCCTTAGGACCACTCTTGCTTGGCCCGACCGTAAGAGATCTCACGCCATTCACTTTTTCTCGTTCTTTGACTGACTGAACTCCTCAGGCAAGTACATCGCCCAGGTTGCTCGATTCGATCCTGCCAAGGGTATCCCCACCGTTATCGACTCGTACGCCGAATTCCGCCGTCGCTGCGACCAGGCTGGTATCACCGACATTCCTCAGCTTGTTGTGTAAGTTGCTTCGACCAAAGAATCAGGCATTTACTAACCTCAACAGCTGCGGTAACGGCTCCATTGATGATCCCGATGGCGCCATCATCTTTGACCAGACCATGACCCAGCTGGAGGACCACTACCCCCACCTCCTCGACGACGTCAGCGTCATGCGCCTGGACGCCAACGATCAGCTTCTCAACATGATCATTGCCAATGCTCACGTCATCCTCCAGCTCTCAACTCGTGAGGGTTTCGAGATCAAGGTCTCGGAGGCTCTGCACGCTGGTGTTCCTGTCATTGTTTCCAATGAGGGTGGTATTCCTCTCCAGGTCAAGGACAAGGTCAACGGTTATCTCGTCACCCCTGGCGACTATGAGACCGTTGCCGGTCATCTTATTGACCTGTTCACCGACAAAGACCTGCACGCAAAGATGGCCTACCAGGCCAAGACCGGTGTCAGCGACGAGGTCGGTACCGTTGGAAATGCCCTCGGCTGGTTCTATCTTGCTGCCAAGTGGGCCGAGCTGGGCGCCAACCCTGGCCTCCGCGGCGACGAGAAGTGGGTTAACGATATGGCGCGTGAAGAGGCTGGTATCCCCTACGTTGAGGGTGAGAATCGCTTGCCTCGCCACTACACCCAGCGCAAGGAGGAGGAAGACGAGGAGGAATAGGATGATAAGTAATCCGACCCGGAGTCGCTGTTCTCTCTTACAACTTGTTTCACTTAAGGTCACTTGGGGTCAGAAAATCAAGAGGATAGATGGGTGTGTGTTTGCGGTTGCAATGGTTTGTTTGTTAGAATCGGGACGGGTTGTTCATGACTGACATGTCTGCCCGCATGGTCGGGAATGAATTCCACTCACCTACAGAATCAGATTACACGGTTGCGCTTATGATAAAATACCATGCAATTATTGTTTGTTACTTGTTGTGTTGATTCCGAACTGTGATGTGTGGATGTTTGCCTTTACGGATAGGCACCTCCAAGGTCCTCCTTGAGGCAATGATTGGATGGATGTTGTTTTGGCGTCCATTCCGTCGGATACTACATATACCCTACTGAATCAGGTCCTCAGGTGCCTGTAGGCAACCTAAAGCTACTAAAGTGAGTGCTTGGCAGTCGCCGGGCAGGTGTCGGGCAGGTGTCGGGCAGGTGCGAGGCTCAACTTCCAGGCACTTCACTCGCCAAGCTTCCAACGTGGATTGGTCGGACAGCAAGGAAGGAGCGAGGAAGAGTCACTCAGGCTGAAAGTCGACCTTCTCGTTTCTTTTCCCATCTCTACGTTACCAAAGGTAGAATCTCACCCTCTTTCAATCTCGTCCTTCACGCTCAACTCTACGCACTCCTTTGTTTGCCTTGTTTGCCCCGTTTGTCCGCTGTGGCATTTGTTTGTGCAAACTATCCATGTGCGGATCCTGATGTCAGAGCCAGTTTCAAGCTTCTTTCACTTTGTCTTCCTTCCTTGAGCAGTCCCTCCTCAAGCTCTACGCAGCGACCTGGGCCCATGTCTCTCCCTCTTCTAGGTGCGGTAATCCCGCCCACCTCCTGCGTGGAGATGATGAACCCTCAGCGCATCCAGGCGCTCGCGGAGATTGCCCAGGAGGAAGCATCGATGCCACCGGTGGTCATCAAGGTTGAGGACAGCCCACCTCCGCCAGTTAGTGGGGCCAACTGTGCTCCCGTGGGCGACGCATCTCTGCGTGCTTCACGGGGTTCATTGGAGAACCAGGCACCTCGAGGAGCACCTTTAAGGCCCCGTGCTACTACAGATGCTCCTGTGCCGGGCAGAGGTCTCCAAAACCCAAAGTCCACCATCTCCATGGTCAAGGGTGTCAAGACCGACGTTCCAGTGGCCATGAGGCCGATTTCCACGACTTCACTGAAACGCCCATTCAGCGATGCTAACGGTAGAGCAAATGGCGAAAGGGAATGGAAACGGAAGCCTCAGAGAGCAGGTTATTACACAGAGATCCTGTCTCTTGGGAAGGGTGAGCTTGATCAGATTTCGACCTTGTTGCATTCCCCTCTAACATTGTCCAGCTCCTCGCCCAGATGAGGATACCAGGTACCTCATGTCCCTTCTTCGGGCCCGGACCTTGAGCCTTTGCTTGCAGCCTCCTCCAAAGAAAGGGGCCGTTACTGTCAAGCCCAAGACCTACGACTTCCGCATCACGCAGGCTGCTTTGGTCCAGCATGAGGCCTTATCGGCCCTCGGTTACACTCGAGCACTGCCCCTGTCTCTTCACGACCAAGATATCTGCGGCAGCGATGGTGCCATTTCGCGCACCGTGAGGGGGCAGTTGCTCGAGGACGTTTGGTCCGGCTTAAACAAACAGCTCAAGTACCAGTTTGCAAGGCAGCTTCGCAACTTGCTAGGCAAAATGCGCAGCCTAGGCAACGCAACAAGCGTCGGCGTGGGATCGGTGCGGTCTGGTCCGTACAGTCTTTTGCTGGATAAACATACAGGCCACACGTACTATGCCATCCGTACGAATCCCACGCAGCAGCAGTTCATGGCGCTTCTCATGTCGACATTGTATGAGACGGTGCCCCAGCAGGTTGCTCAAGCTCTGGCTTCGCAATTCCGAACTAACTACCAGACTGTACTCACGCATGGCGCGCTGTGTCCCAAGAATATTGTTGTCTGCAACGACGCGATTGCATGGGTCCTGGGTTGGGACTGTGCGGGACACTATCCCGCCTGGTGGGAGTATGCTCGCTTCTTCGAAGCAAGAACTGCTGAGGCGAACAGTGACTGGTACAACTACGCGGCGGAAATCTTTGAGGAGGAGTATCCGGCGGAGCTGGCGGCATACCAGGGGCTGGCGAGATGTCAGCAGCAATGAGGGAAGCTCTCTTTGAGGAGAGCAAGTTACGGCGGGCTGTTTAAGGTGTTGGGGCTAGGGCTGGTGACTCCTTGGTCCTTTTATTTGTTCAGCTCACAGCTTACGGCCGACATTCTGGCCAACCAATGGTCGTGTAAGATGGACTGGGACACGGTTGTATTTTGACTTCGTGATGGTTCGATTAGAATCTCGACATACTATACACTCGGTATCTTGACAAACAAGCATGTTTACGTAGGGCTCCTGGGGCATGGCCCTTCGTGCATCTCATCTTACTCCTTTTGGCTCTTCCAACTATTTCTGTCCGATTCTTCTAGCTTCAACTGATGCGAATCTAGTTCTTGTCGAAGCGGTTAGCAACGGTGCCCCAGTTGATGACCTCCCAGATGGCACTGAAGTATTCGGCCTTGCGGTTCTGGTACTGGAGGTAGTAGGCGTGCTCCCAGGCGTCGATACCGAGGAGGGGTTCGAGGTTGCCGGTGACAGGGTCCTGGTTGGGGCGGGTTACAACGGAGAGGGTGCCTGAGTTCTTGTCCTTGACGAGCCAGGCCCAGCCGGAACCCTGGATGCCGGTGAGAGTGGCGTTTGTCTGCTTCTTGAGGGCCTCGAAGGAACCAAAGTCCTCGTTGATGGCAGTTAGAAGCTTGCCTTGGGGTTCACCACCACCGCCCTTGCCGTTGGGGGCCAGGTTCTCCCAGAAGAGGGAGTGGTTGACGTGACCACCGCCGTGGAAGTTGAGGAGAGGAGCCTGGGCGGCGGCGGCCTTTACGTCACCCTTGGACTGGGCCTCGGCGAGGGCCTCGGTTGCAGAGTTGAAGCCGTTGACGTAGGTCTGATGGTGCTTGGAGTGGTGGAGCTCCATGATCTGACCCGAGATGTGGGGCTCGAGGGCGCCGTAGTCATCTAGGGACATGATTAGCTTGGTGCGATCTCGGGGGACAAGAGAGCCATTTCGGGCGAGGAATTGGTGGCTTGGACGTACAAGCGAGGTCGGGAAGAGTAGCCTTGTTGCGGACAAAGCTGGTGGTAGCCATGGCGGCGAGAGGAGCGGAGCGGGCGCGGAGGCCAGCGCGGAGGGCGGGGGTGGTGCGGAGGAGGGCGGACGACATGGTGATGATGTTGATGGTGTTTAGGTGAGGAAAGCTATCCGTAGGCAATTGTCAGCGCAAAGGCCAGTCAACGAGTCAATTCAATTCAAACAGAGACGAGGAGATAAAAAAGATTCAATTGCTTTCTGAGCTAGTGCAGTAGTCGGGGGGACAAACGTACCAGGGCCGTCGAGTCTTGAAATACTCGTGGGGTGGATGATGTCAAAGGACTTGGGGAGGGGAGGAGGGAAAAAGAAGGAACGGGAATGTCGAATTGCCGAGCTGCGAGCGACAGCTTGGATGAACTCAGCTTGTCGTCATTTGAAGGAGCTTGGACCAAGTGTGGCTGGGGACAATGTGGCTTGGGTGGCTCCCGAGGAGCAGTCAGTTGAATGGATAGATTAAGCTTGATTGAGCAAGATAGATGAAGGTCCGTAATGCCTTGGAGCACATTCAGATGTTTCCTGTTTATTTTCTTTACTAGACTTGAGTTATTTGAGTGTAATTGTTGGGGTTATTCAGATATCTACCGCGAGATGGCTGCTCATGGTGTTGAGCAGACTAACACCATCATCATGAATTGCCTTGTGCCATTCCATTAGAGCACCCAGCAGTGTCGTCCACTTCTTGACCTATCATGCACGCCAAGCCGAGCATGTGCATGCCTCATCTCGGCCTCGCTTCAATGCCGAATCGCGACGGAACACTGCCAAGGACTCGCAATCACGATGCTTGAAAATGGGATTTGTGATCTTCTCCCGTTCCTCCGCTTTCCCGATCTCGGAGATGACGCAGCAGAGACCGGGCCGCCCCGGGAATAACCGTCCGGGATTATGTCATCGTGCCCGTCGCGTCTCGCACAGCCGCCCCTCAACGCGTCCATCTAAACCACCCCTCCAAACATGATTAAACCCAGAGCAGTCTCAACATGTCGTACTACGACATCGACTCCATCCTCACGGATGCAGAAGTAAGCCTCCCAGCGCCAGCCCAAGCACCTCGCCAAGCTCACAACCCCCAGAAAGTCCCCTGCCAGTTCGAGATCGACGTCCCCTACCTCGGCCACCTCGACAACTCGCCGCACGGCCTGAAGGCCAGCACTCCGCTGACCCTGCCGCTCTGGCTGGCCGAGATGCTCGCCCTCGCGTCGACGCCCGCGTCCAGCGCGCCGCTGACCCTCAACCTGCCGCCGTGCCTCTCGCCCGCCGTGCTCGCCGCGCTCAGGGCCGACCCCCGCGCCGTGCCCGTGCGCGACCAGAGCCCGCACTTCTACGGCGTGGGCGTCAGGATGCTGGACCTCTTCGACGAGAAGGACGTGGCCGAGGTGCTGCGCAAGACGTTTGTCGCCAGGGCCGGCGAGGTCGGCCTGCATGCGAGGAAGGCGGACGAGGGCGGCGTGGGCGGGAATGGGGACGAGTTCTTGAGGGGCTTGGAGGAGTGGGAGAGGGCCTTGTTTAGGAGGGGCCATGAGGGGGTCAAGGGGGCGAAGGAGTGGACCGAGAAGGTGAAGAAGACTTGAGGACATGTCTTGGCTGGTTAGGCTGGACGGAGGAGGATTGAGATACCCGTCATGAGATGCCTTGGAATAGGCATTACGCGTTTACGGCATATTGACTTGCCATTGAGTTGCAGACGAATCCATCCATCAGTGGCGCACGAAACATGGGCGAACATCAAGATACAGCACATGGTAGCAGCGGCAAACATTCAGGGATAAAGCGTGCATCTTCCAGCACGTTCTATTGCCGACTCCGACTTCTACGCCTTGAAGCCAGCCGAGGTTCCTATCCGTAGGCAAAAGGTACTCATCCATCCGCTCAGTAATGTTTCAACCGAACGACAAGCCCGGCGTTTCCCAGTATGCCCCCAGATTCTCAAAAACCCCATTGTATCCCCGACAGATTCATATACATCTTATCCAAACCAAAAACCAAAATGCAACGCCTCTGCGTCTCGAGGTTAAACGCTCTCCCGTCATTCGACCCGTCCCAAACGGGGTCCCCGAAAAACAAAACGCCATGCTCAGAAATCTCAAACTCCTCATCGGAGGAGGGATCCCACATCATGTACAGGAATAAATGCAACCGACTCCTCTTTTTCCTCTCCTGAGAGAACCCCCCATATCGACCGACCGGCCCAATGTATCATAGCCGCACGACGAAGCACTTTCGATCGCGCTCAGAATAAACGTATAGGTACCGCACCGTACAACAGGTCGGACCTTGCTTGGCTGCCCCTCGAGGGTCAAAGCCAGTTAACCGTATCCACCAGTTGTCAAGGGATTCGCTGAATGTAAACCAGAGAACAATCATCGACGCCGTGACGGTAAGAAATAAGAAAGAAAGAGCAAGAGCGGAAACAGCAATCATAAAACAGGTTTCTCCAAAAGTCATTAGTTGCAAAGGCAAATTCGAAATGGCCCAGGCAAGTTTGGGATCCTTGCTTGGGAGAAAGGTTATGCGTGTCCAAGGAGACAACATAACACCGAGCTGCAAGTATCGGTCAGATGAGGCATTATTGTATCAACCCATCATCCAACTCGGGCTCGGTCGCGGCTTTTTTTTGTTTTTTTTTTGTTTTTGTCCATCCTCATCCCTCGATGCGCTTAGCGCTCAGCAATTTCTCGGCATCAAGGTCTGGCTTGGTGGAGCACACCAACCGGTGGAAAGAGGAATAATACTGAGCGGTGTAAGAAGATCGGGAACGATAGTCGTTGCCTGCGCCTGATGCCATCATGCTTCAGACAGCCCAGATATTTTCCGAAAGAGCGAGCTGGGACATGTCCTGGAACGTCGTTGGGGTGATTGTGTTCGAGGACGACAGGTTGGAACTATAGGCTGAGGCGCTCTGCTCGGAGAAGGCATAGTTGTCGCCCAGACCAACGATGGGAGATCCGTCAGAGAAAGGCGAGTAGCCGAAGCTGCCAGATGCAGACGAGATCGGACCCGGGATGCCGAGCTCACGGTTGACTCCAGCCATCATGGCCTGGTCTGCGGCACCCTCGGCGGCGAGGTCATAGCTGCCCTCCATATCAAAAGGGCTCATGCTGCTGCCGATGCCGGAGAACATTTCCATCTGTGGAGGCATGCCGGAGCCGTCCATCTCGGCATCGGCGATATCTGTGTCGGTCTCGTCCTGATCGGTAAAGGGAGAGTCGTTCAGGTCAACATTGACCTTCTTCTCTACGAACCAGGCCTTGAGCTCAGACATCGGGGGCCAGTCACCACCACCCTTACCTCCGCGCTTCTCGTCGACATTCGCGCCCTTCTTACCGCGAGGGGTCTTGGGCTTAAAGTGGGTGCGTCTCAGATGCGCGGCTGCATTATAGTAGGCACCGTACTCTTTTCCAGAGGTGCATGCCTTGCACTTGGACAAAGGATTGACGGCTTTGACCTTGGACTCGATGCCGACAGTCGCTGGGTCACGGCAGACAAACTTCTTCACTGTGCCCTCGTGCTTGGCGTTGACATGTCGGCGGAGCTCGTGGTCACCTCGGAAGCCATCAGGATGCTCGCTGCACTGGGTACAGTAGACCTTGGGGTGCTTAGGGCGCTGATAGTTGGTCTTGTTTACAAGCATCTTGGCCTCCTTCCTGGCGGCTGTCGAGTTGCCATCACTCTTGCTCAGTTCTTCCTTCGGCTTGGGGGCGAGGTGGATGGTTTTGGCAGCTTGGAGAACTCGTTCGCGGGCTTCCTTCGCTCGGCGTTCCAAGTTGGAAGCAGTCGATCTTACACTCGAAACACTCGTGTTGGAAAAGGAGCGCTCCATGTTGGTAGAGTCTGGGGACGCCAGCAGCGAATTTCCGTTGGAACTTGCGTACTGGTGAGCGGCCGTGGGAGAGAGATTGGCGCCGAGGCCAAACAAGTCGTGCTCAGAAGTGTACTGCTTGCCATTGGAATAGATATTGGTTGAACCAGGAGAAAGGTCCGGTGTAAAGAACCCATCAGCCGCCTGGGACTGTGATGATTCCATACGGGCCATGCCAGCTCCATAGTTGTCGAAGGAGCTGTTCTGGCGAGTCAAAGGGCTCGCAGCCTCGGCAGCAGAGGGACCCGAAATCATCGAGGGGCACGCCGAGGAGAGAGGGTAGCTGCAGGGCACATTGGACGAGAGACTCGAGAACGAGTTGCTGGGCGCCATGTTGTACGAGAGATTTGGGAAGGACGAGTCAAATTGCTGCGAGCCATGTGACGCCTCAGGCCACTGTTTTAGAAAGTCCTCAGGATCCATGCCGATGTTGAGGAGAGGCTGGTTTTCTTGGACGCTGGGCAGGCGTTCCGATGTGCCCTGAAGGGACTGGTTGGCGGGCTCATCTTGAGAGGCGCAGAAGCGATCGATGGAAGGATTCAGAGGCGCGATGGGGTTGCCGGTTTGTGAGAAGGGCATTTGAGACTCGGATCGATTTGACATGCTGCGGCTCATGGGAAGGGCAGAGCTCGACTGCTGAGAGTAAGCTCTTCTCTCGCGCTTGTGAGCCTGAAGGCCAACATGGCGTTCCTGTGTTTCGTTAGAGGGTGGAGATGGCGCGAGACGTCAGGCAGGGTGCATTACCGTGATGGCAGACTTTATTTGGGTTGGATAGCTAACAGTAGACTTGCTACGAGACAGACCACTACTTCGTGCACTTGGGGCGCCATGGCTGGGAAGCTGGTAGCCTGCCTGGGCCAGAGAGTAGGTTTGGGCGACTTGATTTAGTATTGAGGGATCTCCACTGAACTGATTCTGCACCAGCTGCTCGAGCTGTGAATTCCGCGCGCTGACGGCTTCTAGCTGACGTTGTAGCTCCTCGACAGTATTGGTGTTGGCTAAATTCATCTTGGTATGTCAAGTTGCACGGTTGAGAACAGACGTTGCAGGTGACAAGTGTAGGGCGATGAGACCGAAGACAGGATAACCTTGATACGCTCACGAGTGATGCGATGCGATGCCGGTGTAAGCCGGACGTTGGACGATGAGACGCTGCGTGGAAGCGGGCAGCCCTGTTCGGACTTGTGGATGTCGGACAAGAGAAGAACTGAGGCGGACGATGGAATCCCGAGACTGAGGACAAGTCTAAAGCTCACGCTTGTCGTAGGCGAAAGATAAAAAGTGGGATATGGGAGTCGAGAAAGACGACGAAAGAAAGGAAGGACAAGAAGGTGAACAAGATGCGGATGAGATGGAGGATTAATACGTGAGCCGGGATGGAAAGAACAGGCAACCCAGTCGTTCTAATGAGGCTTCCAATCCCCACCGGGCGCGCAGGGGTGGGCAAAGATGAGCAAGGATGGTGGAACTGGGCGGTAGCTGCGGTGTGCGGTAAACGACTTGCAGCCCACCTCGAGGAGGGATCTTGGTGGGTGGGCTAATTGGGCTTGACAACAGCGGCCGCGGGTCCCGGGAATGGGTGTGTGATGATGGTGTAGCGTGCGTCGTGGTGGTGTGTTTCGAGGGGATGGAAGAGAAGCAGATTCAGGATAGATAGAGGAGCGGCGATATTTGGTTGGTGATGGATGGTGTTGTGTTGTTGAGCAGGGAGGTGAGTATCCAAGTGGTCTGATGAGGGAGAGACACGATGATGAACAGAGCAGAAGACTCGCTAAGCGCCAATACCGTTGAAAAGAAGCATGTGGAGATGGCGATGCTCCAACAACTTGTCCCGTTGTTGGAGATTGAAATAAAGACAATGGAAGGCACAAGACCTGTGACGACGACAATTGACAGCGCGCGTTACAGGGGCCCACCCACTAAACAAACGTCCACTCCAAGCCAAAACGGTCACTCAAGCGGCATTCTCGGCCCCCGTTGAGTGCTTAAGCTCACTAAAAGAAAAGAAAAAGAGGTCAAGCTCCCTGTCCACGTTGGCCCACTAATAAAACACCCCCGGGCAAGGTTTGTCTCATCCAAGGAAAAAAGAGCCCCCCGAAACTTCACTCAAGATCCCTGTCGCTGACGCCCGGCCACAGAGTGGAGGTCGATGATGCTAGAGTCCCAGCGATTGGATGTTTCAACTGCGCTCTTGAAGCGGGCCTGGTCTTGGCTTGCTGCGACCACTACAAACCTCGCTGTCGTATATCGAAACCAATTGAAACAAGGCAGCTTTTGGATACCTCGCTGTAATTTGAGGCCGCGCTGCATCGAGCTGCGCTGTGTGTTTGCCCACCTACAACGGGCGTGATACAAGTGCAACATGTCGTGCGTCTCCAAGGAAGCTAGAGAATGCCTTGCACCGAGACTGTCCAAGGCTACAGTTACAGTAGGACTCTTGAGCCGGTGAGACACAACGGCGAGCCGCAGATTTCTGACATCTCACGACCCATCCAAGTCCCGACCGCCATCTTCATTCCTGGGAGCTACGTAATCAGTGGCGCAGCGGCATCATCGTTCATCATCAAGCGGTGACTTGCGAGGAAATGGAAGGGAAAAGCAAAGAAGAAGCTTGAGTTGTGACAGCAAGAAGCAAACGTGCAACAAACTCAAGGCCGAGTCGACGCGCATGACGGCATCCAATGACAAAACCGGCAGCAAAAGCAAAGACAGCCCAATTATGCTGGCGAGGTAAAAGCGGTGCGAGTTTTCAGGGGACTTTCTTGGTTCTTTCGAGATGCGAGAAGGATGTCATGGTGGCAGCCACTCCCACAGTCCCATCGCAAAATCACACCAAGCGGGCACTGGGCGGGCACCAGGGACGGGCGCCAGAAGCGCCGCCGAATGCCAGACCGAGTAGTCCAGCATGTCCAGCACGGGGGACTTTGGCACGTTCAGTACGTACGTAAGTCCAGTATTGAGTCCGAGACAGTAACGAGGTCATATTATGCGCTAACCCGCTAACTAAATCTTGACCGGCTGCACGGTTTTACTAGATAAGTGCTGTTGTCGTAGGTAATCACCGACGCGGTCTTATTAGATGAGAAACAACCAGAGCTGTTCTTCCTGGTCGCTAATGAGATTATCTCGTATGGCTATCTCAGCCCTGTAGGAAGCGCTGAGCAGACCAGGACCGATGCGGCGAGACGCTGATCACCATTTTCCCTGGCATTACTGGGCATTCAGCACGATGTGGTTTTCAGTTTGAGGCGGTCACTCGGCTGTCGTCTGCACAGTCCCCGGGCACCCTCATTCGTCTCTTGACCGCAGCTGAGCAGTTTCCAGAGGCCATCACCAAGAGTCCCAAAACGTGCTTGGCTTCAATCTCCAACTCCAACGGGTACACCCCTGCTCAGCTAGCACCACACTCCATCCCATTTTAGCACCCACCTCCCTATGAAAACGAGGCAATCACTGAGACGGGGCATCCAACGATTGGCTGTCGAACGTGGTCAGGCTGGCCCGCCCCCATCTCGATTGGCTCCCGCTGTCGCATAGAGTGAGGCGGACGGCGCGCCATCCAATACTAACAAGTATGACTCCCCTTCTCCAGACCGAGCCAAACCAGATCCTTCGCTGTCGCCAAATGCTTCACACCATCTTTTTTGGTACGCACGCATGTTTTGTGCTTCCAAAATGAAATAACCTCATGCTCCAGGGCCGATCACTCCAGGTCTGGGTCTAGGAGCGACCCGTCTAGACTGAATGATCTTCATCACAAGCATGGCCCAAGCATCTAATCTTTTAACCGATCCTCGAGGGAATCGCCCGAGCCCTGCGTCATACAGTCGACTACACTTGCAGCGGGCACCTTCTGGCTCCAACTTGAAAGCTTCCAGTAGCAATGCTACCTCGTACTGACACTTTGTCCCTAACCCAGGAACCGCAACAATTTGCTCGGTATTTGAAGCTAGCTTGCAGCCATCACCGCCTACACGCCGGGCATCCGGGGCGCCTGTAACCTCACAAAGTTCCTTACAAGTTACAGCCCAGCCCGGAAGCTCATCCGGATCAACAACAGTCCTGGCCCAGCGTGATGCATCCCTTTCCAGAGCCCGTGGTTATCGATCAGTGCCAGACAGCGATATGCTTGAAAGTCTCAGCAGCATCTCCCGAACCCTTGAGCTTGTTGGCGGGCTCAATGGCGGGCTCAACCCAACACACCCAGAGTTCCACTGCCCCGTTGCCTCGTTTCCTTGCGTTGATCATGCAAGCCTGTTCAACTCGATATTTCGCAGATCATTTACGGGACTGGTCCACCAACTCCCTCGTGCCTGTGCGGCCTCGAGCTTCAGCCGCCGCACACTTGTGGAACGGAAACGCAATGCAGACCTTGTCCACGAGCTTCGACTGTGTGTATGCTTACGACGCGTTGTGCTGGCAGTTTGTGTCGATCCGCGGCTTATATCGAGCACGTGCAATCTTTTACATACGCCCTGATGCATGTCTCCATAGAGTTGGGCTGAGCCGCACACGCCTGGGTGGATAGGCGCAGCTACATGTGCCTTTCAGCTTGGCTCTAGGAACAAAGACAACTATTAGCGAGTGAAGTGTAAAACTCCCACGTGCAACTTTCTCATCACCTGACGGCATGTTGTTAGTTGCCAAGTCTTCGACCTGTTAACTTAATGCTTGACGGTCAAGGGCAATAGAGCGCCCTGCTACCCTGCATCACAGTCGCTCGCAGATTAACTTACACGCCTATCGCCTTCTGTATGCCTTTAGCCGTGTCACTGGAAAACGTGCAGCACACGGTAAGGAAACTCTCGGTTGAACCCAAGTCCAACGGCCTGTAACTCTAATCCAGATGCATGAAGGTAGTTCGTGATGCATTGGCGAACCCTACAGTACAAGCATAAACTAGAGCTAATGTTTAGTCGTAACGAACCATGGCTTCAAAACCCGCTATCGACAGTCCCTCTGTCTACTGCCGACGAAATTAGGAAGCCAATCGGGACATCACCATCAACGCTGGGATCCCCTTGGGATGAATAGGCATCCAACATCATGCCATGATAAGCGCCTAGCGCTCTGCTAGAGTCATAACGCGAAGTCACGGTGTTAGCAAATACTAACGACTAGTTACGTAGCAACACCAGTTCCAACTCGGTAGGTCTTTCGCCACAGTTGCCATCCAAGCTCGGGGCGAGCGGGCCGGCGATGAGATCGAAATATGAAACTCTTGGATCTCGGGGATGGCCCCTTCTGCCGAATTAATTCGGAGGTGCCCAATGCTGAACCTTCAACCCGGCCGTGGCAAACTATCCACTACGACACGTGTAGTGTTCCGAACAGCTCTCCTAGCCCGATTCGCCTCCGGAGCGAGGATGTTCCCAGGAACGGCATATGCTGGTGGCATATGGTTGACGATTAGTTGATTGCGACGGAGTTATGACGGCTCTGGTTATGTCAAGATTCGGTGCTTGGAGACAAACACAGGTGCATGGTGATTTTCCCATTATCTTGTCTCCTTACTATTTTCCTTGCCAGAGCCTCTAAAGACCAGCCAGGCAGGAGAAGAGATGAGCTGTGATGCATGTAATGGTCAGCTGCCTGGTTGCCCCCTTCAATTTGGCATGTTATTACTACTCATCTCATAACCGGCGGCATTGCCGACACTGGGCTCCTCTTAATATCGTAAAGCTCCGTAGTCTTAGTTCGTTAGAAGTGGAAATGGACGGCGTTGCGCTTGGAGACTCTGGAGAACCCTGCACCCCGCCGTCCACGGCCGGTGAGATGGCCGGAGGATGCTCCGTCATCGCTCCTGAACCTGATACCGGAAAAACCTCGGCTTGGCGACCACTGAGATGACGCGCTGGCTAAACTCCACAGCTCGGCCCATCATGACACCTCTCCCACTAACGCTTGGCACGGAACCAAGCAAAGTGTTGACCTTTCGGCGATTCCTTTGAGCTCTATGTGAGCTACTCACGGCGTATTACGGCACAATGCGCCGTTTCAACTTGGTCCTGCTGGCTGCGATCCAGCTTGCCGGAGCTCGCTCTCCGGGCTTCAGCATCCACGAGGATTTGTTGACGTTTCCTCAGGTAAGCGGCCCCTCGTTCGCCATGCCTGCATCCCGGGATTGTGTGTTGTCTTGATGCTCAACGTCGACAGTTCGAAGTGGTCTTTGCCGATGATTACATCTCCGAGAAGGAAGCCCACTCCCTCCTAGATCAGAGTAGCCAACATCCTACCTACTCCGCTGACTTTGCGCAATCGACCCTCGACAATGTCCGAGAGGCCGACGAGCGCGACAACGACAAGGCCAATGAAGGCCAAACTGGTCCGTCACATACATACGAGCTCATGAAACTGCCTCCCAACCAGTACCTCTGCTCCATCCCCGTCATACAACCCCCTGCGCCCGAGAATCAGACAGCCAACGAGCTGGCCAAGGCCGAAGAGGCGCGAGAGCTCAGCCGTGCGACTGCGAGCGGGTGGGGGCTTGTCGCGCAATTAGAGAACGAATGCCTCTACTTCATGTCTGGCTGGTGGAGCTACAGCTTCTGCAACAACCACGAGATTGTTCAGTTCCACGCACTTCCATCAATGCCCAATGGTCAGCCTCCCAAGCGCGATCCTCATACTGCCGAGTATGTTCTCGGTCGAACCCCCGCGATTCCCGCCAACGCTGCGTACCAGGCCAAGCAAAATGGTGAGCAGCCACCGCCTCCAGCGGAGCTGCAGGTTAAGGGCGACCAGCGGTATCTGGTCCAGCGACTGGAGGGTGGAACTATCTGTGACTTGACGGGGAGGGAGCGGACGATTGAAGTTCAGTATCACTGCGTACCGGGCATGAAGAATGACAGGATTGGATGGATTAAGGAGGTAACCATCTGCGCGTACTTGATGGTCGTCAATACGCCGCGTCTCTGCAACGATGTCGCTTTCCTGCCTCCCCAAGAGACGAGAGCGAACCCCATCAAGTGTCAGCTCATCGTTGGCGAGGACGATACCACCCCATTGCTGGACCAAACCGCCCCCTCGAAGGACTCCAAGGCTCAGGAAGCACAGCGGCAAGAAGGCTCGGGCGCCCAAGATGAGCCTCCAGCGAAGGAGGAAGTCAACGTCGGAGGTGTCATAGTTGGTGCACGCAACGTTTTGTCCGGCGCCGACGAAGTCGGAAAACCGCCCGTCAAGCTTGTTCCTCCGCGCAGCTACTTCGCCAACACGGATATAGACGCTGAGCGCTTCATCGATGTGGTGGCTTCGGGAAAACCCAAGGAAGAGGGAGGCGAGGTGACGGTCCTCCGCACTGAAGAGCTGGAGCGGCTGGAGCTGAAACCGAGCGCGGTGAACGAGATGACGGAGCGGATGAAGAAGCTGGCTGGGAAGCATGGGTGGAAGCTGGAGCTTGTGGAACTGCCCGGGGGTGATAAAGAGTTGAGGGGGTATATCGATGCGGATGAGGATGAGCTGGCGAAGGTAAAGGCACAGAAGAGGAAGGATGGCGGTGGTGCTGCAGCGAGCAAGAAGGACCAGGAGCTGAAGAAGGCTGGGGAGCTGAAGAAGGCTGGGGAGGAGAAGAAGGCCGGCGAGGAGAAGAAGGCCGGCGAGGAGAAGAAGGCTGGGGAGGAGAAGGGGAGTGAGGAAAAGTTTTTCAAGAAGAATGAGCTGTAGATTAGGATGTATATTTGTATGGCGTTCCGGAGGTGGGTTTGACTATAGCATGAATACACACTCCGCTGAATATATGTGCTTCGTCAGTTGTGTATGATGAGTTGATGTTGCCGCACTCATCGCATCTCTGGACTTTGAGCTCATACTGAAACACCTTTTTTCTCGGTATAAACTGGCATTGGAATATCTTTTTGATGGTATGCCACTGGACATTGTGTCGCTCGGCGACTGGTCTGATGATACGCCCTGGTGTGTTGCTGTGGTGGCCGTCTTGTTGGTTGTCAATGTTGAAGGCTCGCGATGAATGCAAGTCGACTAAGTCGCAACCCATGGAGAGATGGAGCTTTATACAATGACCTTAGGAAGCTTGGCTGAGGCATGGAGGTCTTGACACACATTCTAGTCTAGATTGGAAGATTCTTCTGGAGATGCGTCTGTGACGCGTGGTCACAAGCTACTATCCCCCATTGCCATAGCTAGTCTGGTAAAACTTTTTACAAATAAGAAAGTACTATACCCATGATGTAAATATTGTCTCAATGTATCATCTGCATTCTATGCTCTGATTCATAGCAAAAGACGGAGGGCCTCTCGGCCTCTCAGCATCTCACACCCAGTAGCTATCTCTGCCCCGGTGAGTTGAACACTTAAGAGTCGCTTTGCAGTCTATTTGCTCTGAAGTAGCTGCAGACAAGTAAAATTGCTAGATGTTCCTGCTAGGTGCCCAAAGCTACTGGCCTAGCTATACAACACATGGGAGGGCACACTTCCGCCTACACCCGCCTTGACAACCCCTGACGGCCCTTGCCAGCTGTCAACACCACCATCCATAGTTTTATAACTCCGAATTGGGTAGATTAGTTAACTAGTTTCTCTAGGCACTACAATATCGGGCCACCGCTTAATATGTGCGTTTGGAGGGAACCCATTTGGCATTGCCAACCCGAAACTGGAAGCAGTAGAGCAGGAAGTCCCTGTGCGGAGCGAGCATGCTTTCCTTTACTTTATATTGTATTATATCATATTTGCCAAATATGTTGCCCTATATCTCTCTGCAATTCGTGTATTTTAATTCATGTTTCAACTTTCGAATGCTGCGTGGTGATGCGCAATTCATGTGGGTGACAGTGCGGCCTGTGTTGAACTCACTTGAGAGACGGATACTTCAACTCACCCGATGCCGATAGCCTTGAGGGTTGCGATTGAGGACCGAACGCTGCTAGTCTTGTTCGCCTACAATTCAAAACCTCTCACTTCGCCCTTTGACTTTGGCCTATCCAGGATCAAGTCCTTGTTGACATATCCCATTCCTGTCGGGCAGAGGCGAGATCCTGAGAGAGCATTGAATAGTCAGACAAGCCAATGCACTCAAGACACATTCACGAGAGTAAACATTGTTATGATTGTTGGCCAAAGAGGCTGGTGTCGGGCAGTTACTCAGACCTTTAAACAATCGACCATGGCAAGGCCCTGTCACAATAGCAAAATAAAACAAGAACTAATGTAAAGGATAGGGTAGGTCGACTCAGTAGAACTGGAAGCAGTGCTACGGCGACTTCAGCTTCGACTGCAAGACTATGCTACCAATTAATCACATGGCGACGTTCTCCTCCGCTCGCGTGAAGATGTAGAAATCTCATGTAGAATCTACAAACGTCCTCTCGTTAGCAAAGAGTTCACAATGCTGTAGATTAGAAGCCAGCCAGACAAAAGGCTCGACGCAGAACCTTAATGCCTACCGAGCTTACGTGTAAATAGTAATGTCGTTAGCCGTGTTAACAATCGAGAAAGCACGCTCACCTCTACGGAATCCGAACATATTGCCGTTGTCATCATGATGCTTGCGGAAGGGTGGCCGCCGGATATCTGCAGACGGAGAGGTGCGATCGAGTGGCGAAATATGTGGAATGACAAGCTGGCTTGCAGTCAATGGCGTCGCCCATGTGCTAGCTGGCTGTGCGCCATGCTGTTGGATATGGGGGCGCTCTGAGTTGGCTGCTTTGTTTGTCCGCCGCGTTAGGGATAACGGGTCTTGTTGGTTGTCAACTCTACAACCTAGGTACGATACTGCGTAGTTGATGACGAATGTCAAGGCCTTGACAAGATGTGCGATTTCTCGATGGTGCCAGATCTTCCAACCCTGCGCGGATCTTTGTGCTTCCCTTCAAGATTCTGGTAGTCTTAGTTCTGACGGCTGAATGCGGGCATATTCGGAACCTAATCAGCTTTTCAGCTCCAGAGCAGGTTCGTTGTATCAGCGCCTCAAAGCAAGCACCAGACCGTGTAGACGGTCTGACCGCCTACAATTGTTTGCATCGTGCTGCTGCGGTGCATTGGAAGCAAGCTGCATGAGGTGGGCAGAGGCGGTATGCAAACCTGCGTTAGGCCTAAAAGTTCCACTTGGCCGCATCTGCAAAGGCATTGCCGGGGCGGAAAAAAAAAGAGTTTGATCGGGGATCCATTGGGCCCATCTTGGAGCGTTTGCTGGTTTGCTTATTGAGCGCTGAAGAAGGTTCCTGGTGGCGGCGAGGTTGAATGAGTTGAGGCGCAAAGGTTTCACGTGAGAGGGTGGGAAGCTGCCACGGCCGTCAACTCCCGACGGGAAAGGCTGAGAGGTGAGACAGCGGGGAGAGGAACAGGATGGAAGCTTGCTGCTTGACCGTTTCCGTCAAAGGCTCAGAGTTTGTTTGGTAGGGTTGGGTTGGAGAGTCCTGGGCCGGGCTCTTGAAGCCTGAAGCTAATGGGCGGACCGAGGCGGCAAGGGCTAGACTCGTTTCATCGTCGTTGGTGGTGCATTAATGATGGAATTTATGAACTAGAGTTGTGAGGATGAATACGAGTTATCGTCCGGCAATTGGGGCCATTTCAGGCGATGATGCATGGTTTGCGAGACCTGGAATGTTCCAGTCACGTTGCTGGTGACAACGTTGAAGTATATACCAGGCAGTTAATTATCCGTAAAATACCAGGCAATTACGACGACTTGAAACACGGGAATTCCAACGGCGAGAGAACCGAGGGCGCGCCGAAGAACCGACGTTTTGCTGATCCCCCAGGGGCCCTGTCCTTGTCTCTCCTCTCATCAAGCCACACTGAGAGACCGTCGTTAGAGGAAAGGCCGCCAAAAGCAACGACTGCAAGTCTAGGCACATGACGAAGCGAGAAGCGCTGGACGAGGTGACGGCATGGGTGTGTTTCCCCTGCTGCGCCCTTGCTCGGAGCGTGCCCCGCCAGCCGGGAGCCGGGGGGCCATGCTCCCCAGGATGCTGGGAGCGGATGTGATTGGTGGCGGTGTGGGCGGAGAAGGTGATGGAGGTGATGGGAGGGGAGGTAGAGGATGTTAGTGGAGGGAGGTAAAGTGATGACTTTCAGTTGATGTGTGATGGCACGAGGTGGCTTTGGGGCTTTGGGAGAGTTTGGGATATGAAGTGGCTGGTCGTTGCATGGCATTGTTGAGGGGTTGAGTTGTAAGTTGACAAGCAACTTTAATTGATCGCAGACAATGGCTTTCCATTAGCTTTACATTGGATGCCGGAAATCAGTTCTCTATGGAAACAAGACGTCAATAAACAAGACGCCAGTAAACAAGCACAGGCCAGACTTGGGCATGAGGTCAGGTCTGACCTCGGGTTAATCTCAGTTAATCTCACCTACGGTCAATCCGAAGAGCAGAGTCCTGATATTGGAATTCCTCGTCATCACGAGGCTTGGGTGCACCAATTTAACTCCCGAGCCCCCTCCTCACCCTGAAACCTTCCCCCACTCTCCAGCCAGAGGTCCTGCCGATCACCAATCAATGGCACCTAACAGGGCCCCCCAGCTGTCGGTGCCCGGCACGCTGTCCAAAAATACCAGACCACGCCTTTTAATCCGACTCGAATTCTCGTTAGAACTATTAGCCAAAACTGAGCATGATAACAGGAAATTATTGGAGTTATATATAAAAGACTTTAAACTATTTTACGAGAATTTTGTAATCATTGCTAATCCAGGCTTCCCTTCGTAATTGGTGTCGGAGTAATTTTGACCAACGAGTGACCGCCTGAGTATTCTTTCGATCAAATGCCCAGGCACTTAACAGTAGCGACCGCACCTATTAAATCCCGGGTGCCTGATTAAAGGCCCCCTGCCGCGCTAATGCGGAGGCCTACAGTAGCACTCTTCTCAGAGGCTTCAGGCCCCTTGGATTATTCCAGGGATCGGTGGAATTGGAATGCATTGGCTCCCGTTTGGGTTGGGTTGGGTTTGGCAGAAGGAAGTTGGTAGAGTGGAATTCAAGACATTTTCTTAGGCTCTTCGTATCCCGTCCTTTGCTCGCTACCCTCTCCCTCTCTTTCTCTGTATCATCTTACTCCGTACGCAAGACACCAATCACGCCCTACCCGATTTCGAGATACGAGATTGGCCGGTTTCCTGTCATCTTGGCCTGTCTCGGGCCTCCTCGCTTCCTCCTACACGTCGCGTACCTCACCTACTTTACCTACTCCTGCGCTGCGACCTCCTTTCCCCCCCTACATACGAGGACCAGACACTGGAACCCAACCTGCCAGCCTCTCCCTCACATCGCCATCGCCCACCGACTTGCGAAGACAACCGACGCCCGCCGTCTTCGACATCTCGCCCATCTGTCTCCGCGAGATCCTTCGTTCGCATCAACAGACACTGCTGCATCGCCTTGCTCTCCCAAGGAGCTTGGTGCCGACATCTGCGAAACCGTTGCGTCTGCTTCGATACACGTTACACAAACCGCCTGCTTTCCCGCCTCTGTTCAACGTTTGTCGCTCTCGACCGATAGCAAATTCTGAGACGACCCAAGACGAACCATTGATTAATCAATATCATACCTTTCGCTTCCTGCGACGATATCGGCAGGCTGTTGGGCACATTCCGCGATGAAGTGAACCAAGCCGCTCCATCGCGATCTGGACCCTCAAGACACGCGACCAAGTCCGATATGCTGCATCGACACGTACAAGCGCGTGTCTGATCTCCCGTCTCGACTGAGCATTGATAACCCCATCTACAAAGCTAAACATCTTGGCTTGTCCCGAGAGATTCAACGGCTGGCCTGTTTTCCTCACATCCTTTGCTCTTTCATTCGACCTTGGTTTGGCACCCGAGCGTCTGCAATAGTTCAAGGCCGCGTTGCTTGGCTTGCAAGATTTGAAACCTTACCACCCTTAATCACATAAAAGTGCCTTTGAGCAATCCTAATCATGGAACGGCCCCCTTCACGTTCTTCCTACGGGCGAACCGCCTCCCGATCCTCGACGAGTACCTCCAACACGAGGGTGACCATGAATAGCGCCAACAGCTCGACGTCCCACATGCCTCCATCCCCTCAACTATCCCACTCACAGCATTCCCATCGATTCTACCATGCTTCTTGTCAAAGGCCATCCAGTGCAACCCCGCGAACGACATCTCGAATGACGCCGCGTCTGACGAGAGAATCCAGCAGCGAATCCACCCGCCAACCTGTTGTGTCATCTTTCCTTCAGGAGAAGCTCCAGAGGGAGCGCCAGGCTGAAGGTGAAAAGGCAGGGACATGGTCGCGGGCCAACACTGACGTCAATTCTTCAGGCGAGTTCGGCCGGGTTAGCCATGGCTCACCCACTAAGGGTGGGGAGTCTGATGTGCGTCGACCCGAATCGGCCGCTGGAAGTGAGGCGTCTAAGAAGAAGGGACTGGGTGTCAAGGACATGGAGCAGGTAAGCGTACCCTGGCTATCGCTTTAGAGAAGCCGAGCTGACTGGTTTTGAGGTCATATCCTCTCTGCACAAGCAAAACTTTGACCTGAAGTTGGAACTGTATCACCGCCGGGAACGACAAACAGCATTGGAAGACAAGGTCGAAAATCTCGAGTTGGAAAAGACGCGGGTGGAGGAGATGAACGATCATCTCGTGCAAGAGATGGAGAAGCGCGACAAAGCAGTCGAGGAAGCGGTTGCTATGATCGTGACGCTGGAGGCCAAGCTTGAGCAGTTTGCCCAAGAGCGCGCCATTGTTCAGCATATCGAAGCCGAAGGTCAGTATATGGCTCACACCTTCGATCCCTGCTACGAAGATCCCGCACCCAAATCCAAGTCGCCAGATTTCCCGAGGCAAGACGATGATGTCAAGGTCATCACCCGAATGCCGAGTTTCTTGTCCGAGCGCAGCGAGAACACCGAGAATCTACGAAATGTCTATCTTGGAGCTAGAGGCAGTGTTCTCAGTCTCGCACAAGTCCCCGAGGGCTCTGGAGATACCGACAACGGCCGTGGTACTGGACTGGGTAGTCCGAGTCTCAGCGTCTTGAGCGAGAGTTCCTTTGTCAGCGTCTACGGAAAGAAGGGGCACGAGACGAGCGTTCCTCAGGATGTGGATGAACCGCTGTCTCTTGATGGTGCTGATGGCCTTCCTGCTCAGGCCAGCAGCATCAACCGACCCAAGACATCTCTTGCCAAGCCTCCTACCTCGCCTAACAGGACAGCCCGCTCGAACTCGCTGTCGACGAGCAGACAGACGCAGTTTGAGTCCATCAACAACATCATCATCGACCAAGGTTCTCCCCTTCAAAAGATTGAGCGAACCTATTCGCAGAAGAAGACCGAAGAACAACCCCAGAGCCGTGATATGGGTGGGGCTAATCTCTTCAACGGTCGTGCTGCCAAGTCACCAAATCATCGACGTACCAAGGAGGAAAAGCGAGAATCGCTCCGTAAAGTCGTCACTGATGCGCCGGGTGGTGTTCGACTACACGACCACGGACTTCCACCAACACCGGATACGATCTCTACCTCCACACTGCGACGGTTCCAGAACTCTAATGAGACATTATCGAAGCATCCGTCGATGAGGCGGAGTCATAGTGCCCTGTCAGAGGCATCTGATATTGACGAAAAGGCGGATGTGGCCTCCGGTGTTCGATTGGAGCGGCCGATCCAGGTAGTCAAGGCCTCAGCCAAGATCATTGAGCTGAACAATAGCGCGTATCTTGAGAACCGCGGCAGATCGATCCCGCGTCCTCGATCCGCTGATGAAACAACCGTATCTCACCGAAGAGGGAACGACTGGGACACGGATACCGACGACTCGGACGTTGAGTCTCTCGAGTCAAGCCTTGATATCTGGATGCGCGAGAGCGCCAAGCCGACCAGAAATGGCGGGCGCGTTTCTCCTGACCTGTTCAGCTTTCCCTCTAGTGCAGCCAAGGGCGGCTGGGCGATGGATGCCATGTTCGGTCCTGGCAATGCCTACTCCGGAGGCGCAACCACAGGTGTTGACCCAGAGATGGTTAGAGACTTGTTCCCAGTCCAACAAGAACTCTTTTCGTCATCCGTGCCTCCACCGCCCCCTAATAGGCGGTCCAGTCTTAACGCCCAGACAGCAGCTAACTCGAAACCCTCATTTTTAAGCAAGCCGCTGGCCCAAGCAAAGGTCTCTAAGCCAGGCCGGCGGAACCGGCACCAGAGGAGAAACAGCGATGATCTACAAATGAGGGCAGAGATGCAAACTCCAGTTCAATCCATCCAACATCCACCACCGACGGGCGAACAGAAGAAGGGCCACTACCCGCCCATCACGGGGCAACAAGCTGTCCGAAATGGCCTTACAAAGCTCTTCCGTCGGTCTCTTGGAGGAGGACCATCGAACAATGCCCCTCCCTCGACCGCAGCTTCGGATTCTGCAGCCCTCGAGCCGTCTCATAGCGAACCCTCCAACACTAATGGTGCGATGGGGGTTCCATCGTGGATTAGCCGAACAGGAGTGGCAGAGGAGGACCGTGAAAGCGCCACACCTCCGCCGATTATGCGAAACCCTCGTCATGGACGACATGTCTCTGTTGACACAAACATGGTTGATGACTCGATGATGAGCCAGGAGCCTGCAACACCGAGCACGCCGATGGCACCGGGCCCACTGAATGAAAAGGGGACGCCGGAGCAGCACATGGGCAGCCCAAGAGTTGCCTCAGCGTCAGGACCGAGGAGAAAGTGGCTACCAGGGTTTGGACTGAGGAACAAGCAGGGATAGGAGATCTGGATGGATGGAATTGCATTTGCATCGAGAAGAATGTGTAACGGATACATAAGCACCAAAGCCAAAGATTGGTAAAGGGGATTACAGACAGAATGCAACCAGGCGTTGGATTGCATCATACCCAGGGAGGAAAATTCACTTTGTTTACGGGCCGGATGGATCGACAGGCTTGGGCAGAAGACTCTCAAACTTAGGGTTGAGAGCATGTCGGATATCAGCATGGTGCTTACAGCTGAGGAGCACTGAAGCGAGGTTAGCATAAATTGATAGAATCAATTCAATTGAAACCAAGGCAGCGCGTTCACTTTAAAGGGGATCACTCGATGCAAGGACATGTCACAGCAGGAGATGAGAAGTTGGCATCGAGGTGAAGTGAATTTGTATTGAGTTCCCTTATTCACTCTGCTGACCTGGCCAGTCCATCCATCTGGCAACCCGTGCCATTGTCACCGAAATTCCGTATGCCTCCCATATATATGTCCGAGACGATCAACTGTGTGCGAGAAGAGAGTTATTCACCATTCCGAAGAACCAAAAAAGAGCCAAGGAGAACCGTTTAGGCCCACTCCCAGGTTCCAGCACCACGCCCGATGCCGAGGTCGCCCACGGCCTGCTGGAAGGCAGCGGGAGAGAGATCGAGGTCGTCGTGAGCGCAGCCGCCGCAGCGATCAACGACGGTGACGGTTGCCTCGCCGGCGTCAGATTGGACGCGGATCTGGCGGCCGCAGGGCTGCTCGGCGTCGAAGAGGGCGGCCGAGACGGCGACGACCATGTCGCTGTCGGCATGGGTTTCGCCGCAGGCGCCCAGGCCCGGGTTGTAGAAGGTGAGTTCGCCGGAGCTGCGGGGAGTGAGGGCCGGGGCGGCGAGGGTGAAGGGGAGGGCGAGGAGG
>JABCKW010000247.1:0-125477 GCA_014824385.1 Fusarium cyanostomum | reverse complement strand
CTATTAATTAAATCCTTAAAGTTAGATGTAATCTCTTTAGTTTATTAATGCTAAGAAGCTCACTAATCTGCCTTTGCTTTAGGACTCAGAGACAATAACGTTCTTAAACTCTGTAACCTCCTAATCTATCATCCGACGCTTTGCCTCTGTGTGTCTTCTTCTTCTGCATCTCGATTACCCCCTCAAGAAACTGCTCCGGCAGCTTTCGGATCTTGCGTGGCTCGTTCTTCAGGATACTCTGTCCTGTCTTGACATAGCTTTTGGCGAACGTGTTCCAAAGTTGCTTCGCCATGGGGTCCCCTTGAAGGGGCTTTGGGTAGTACGGGTCGTTTATTTTGTATGCCTCAACTGCTAGAGTGAGGCCATCTCCGTCCATCGTAATGGGTCTGACCTGGTTGAAGTCCAAGAGCCACAGGACGGTCTTGCGACGGTGAAAGTCTTCGAGGTTGTCGCTCGGTGGTCCAGTCCAACTGTTGGGTGAGAGAGCGGCAGCTTCAGCAGCGCTCATGCTTGGCAAAGGCTCTGTGGTGCTTCCCAAGACAAACTCAACGTCTCTCGCGTCGGTCTGGGCAGCCCAATGCATGATAGCGAGAGCGGAACCCATGCTTGCAGCCATGGTAAAGACATCCAGTCGCAGCTCGATCACCTGATTCAGGTGCAACTTGAGGTTTCGGAGAGAGAAAAACATGCCTCCACTTCTGCCCTGGAGCGAACCCAGATATACGCGTACCAGACAGTCCTGGTTGGCAGGATCAGAAAGTGCCTTTTCCTTGCCCGCTGGCGCGCAGAATCTTTGGATCAGGAGATGGCGTGTGACTTCGGGAAGGGGTAGGATTTTCTCGGTGCACAAGCCATGGGTCGGGAGATGGCAAACTGATTCGGCAGCTTGGGCAAGCGCATGATTTTCCTCCCAGAACTCATGTCGATCTTTCGGAATGAAGCCGTAGCATGTCGGGATCTTGATGGCAGTAATGTTGTGGGCCTCGAACTTCTCGGCGATGAGCTTGTGCATGATAAAGTCATTCCATAGATCATCTCGGTCACTGGACTTGGCGAGCTTGATGACCATAGACTTCCCATGCTGTCCAAAAACGGAGCCACACGCGCCGGCACCGACCTTTCTAAAGCCGTCCGATTGCTCATGCTGGGCTTTGGCGTGCTGTTTGGAGAAGGACGATGTCGTTGAGATGACATTTTCCAAGGAGAGCACCCGACTTAGCTCGGCGTCCAGATCTGTCTGGAGAGAGTCGGAACGCGTCAGGGAATCGTCCGGAACAGTTTCGAGGATATTCAGGAGCTGGGAGTTGACCGCAAGGTCGAGTTCATAGGTAGGAGATCGAGGTGGCTTGTAAGATTCCTCCGACCCCTTGTCGATTCGACGGTCGCGAGGCATGGTGAGCGCGATGACTTCTGTAACGAAACAGTGATTTGATGAATAGAGTATGGTGATGAAGAGAGTATAATGAAGAAGAAGAAATCGGAGAGGAAAGGGAATTGCGACCTGGGAGCTTTATACACACTGGCGACGCACCAGCAGTGAGTCATTTGGCGCCAAACTTTTTAGTGCAGAAACTTGCTGCATGCATCATGGCATAAGTTAGCCTGTTCGACGCCTGCTCTGGTCGCCTCAGAGGACACTATGCCCGTCGAGATGAAACTCTACAAGCATACCTGTGAGTATAGAGATTGCCCCGACAGGTGGTCTAAGTTTCCTAACCACGCCGAGGATTAAGCTCACTTGGAAGAAACTACTTCTACTGACCCCATCGTTCATCGGCACAAGTTTGGCGATAATGAGTGGACCACTGAGTCCTTTACCATTCAGAATGCTGCTATGAGGGCATTGCTTCAGACCGCTCTCGCCGAGTATCAGGACCTCGACCTGGACCTCGAGAAATGGACCTTCCGACCCCCGTTCATGCCCACTGTGCACCGCTGGGACCGCCTCTGCTCTCTCTGCGGCGATTCGTCCACTGCTGAAGCTGCCCAGTTGATGGAATTTCTCCGCCCAATCCTGGCGCCGCAGGTCGACGCCCTCGCCAAAACCAGGGAAACTGGAAAAGTCACGTTCCAGGATCTCTGGCAGATCTTTGCTCCGCATAGTTATGCAGTAACCAGCTTCTACGGCGTCGAGGCTGTTCGTCGTGTCACCAAGTACAAGCTTGTGAAGCCTCCGCGCTCCCCGTCATACTGGGAGATCGGTCTGGAATACCTCGACTGGAATGGCCATCGGTGTGGATACGCCAGTACCCAAGTCGTCATCATGGAATTTGATGGCTATCGGCGGGTCATGTCCCTCCCCTGCCTACCCCTTATCCTTCAGCAAGTCTGCTTCGGCGATCCAGCAGCGAGCCACCGAGAGAGGGCGAAAGTTCGAAGCCATGCGTGGCTATCATTTCAAGACATGCTCGGGGACAAAGATCTCATTGGGGACATCTATGTCAGAGGAACGACCTGTAAGAATCTCGGTGCATTTGATGTTGCTAGGTTCTTTTCACTAACGCCTCTCAATGTCTAGGTTGCTGGCAGAGTCATCGTTGATGCTTACGCCTACTATTTGGCCAATGATATAGTAAAGCCTGATCTGGCACCTTTGGCTTGTGGCGAGAAGATCAATCTAGGGGTAAAGTCGGATGAGAAAGACTCCGAATGCGGCGGCGAGAGCGACACCTACAGTGAAGCCTCATGTCATGACTACCAGATAGTCAAAGAAGGCAACGCGGAAATGACAGTCAAGTCATCGGATAATTCTCAAGGTCGCTCTGAGAACCTTGACGCGCTTACCGACGATCAGTGCCTTCTTGCTAATCCATGGGTGAAAGGGCTTGATCTGAAGACTAAAGAATGGGGTAGGCTGCCAGACGCTCTACTCAAATCTGTTTCCTGACTAACCACGGACAACAGCACGGTTTTGCGTGAATTATTTGTCTCCTGTGACATGGAACGACACTGCATTTGACCATCTCGTAATTCCAGGTACCGAGAAGCAGCTTGCATGGGAGTTTGTAGAGAACAAAAGCATTGCCAACAACTTCGATGACTTTATTCAAGACAAGGGTAAGATAACTCCTTCTTATTGCACCCAAACAAGATCTAACTGGGGCAGGCCGCGGCATCAACATTCTTATGTTTGGTCCGCCTGGTGTGGGCAAGACATACACCGCAGAAGCAGGTTAGTTGAAAATGATCAACAGAGACAACTATAGTAGACTGACATGAATTGCAGTTGCTGAGCAAGCCTGTGTTCCGCTCTACTCCATGAGCGCCGGGGACCTTGGAACGGTACCAAAGGAGGTCGAGCGTGCCCTGGATCGAGCGCTCCGCCTGTGTGGGCTATGGAATGCCATGCTTCTACTCGACGAAGCCGACGTTTTCTTCGCAGCCCGCGCCCACAACGATATATCTAGGAACGAGCTGGTTGCCGGTGAGTGGCTGCACTGATAGACATTGTCTTCGGCCCGTTACTAACTCCTTTCCAGTCTTTCTCTCCAAGCTCGAGTACTACACCGGAGTGTGCTTCCTGACCACGAACCGCACAGCCAGCATCGACCCTGCCTTCCAGTCTCGCGTTGATCTTTTCCTGCCCTACAAAGACCTGACTATTGAAGCGCGGAGAAAGGTGTGGGAGAACTTTATCAACCGCGCTGGTGGTGATCGACTCAGCGTTTCAGGCGAGGAGCTGGATAAGCTGGCTGAGATACAGCTTAATGGCCGTGAAATAAAAATCTCGTCAAGAGCGCTCACCTTCTCAGCCTCAAGAATGGAGGAGCCCTTCAGATGGACCGGCTTCTCATGCTGGCTCAGAATCGCGTCGCGGCACTGGGAGAGCTGCAAGGCAAATGATGGAGACGCGCGTTCTCTTGCACCTCCGCAGTTTGAGCTCATGGATTTGTTGGCTTATGGTTGTTAGTAGAAGTGGAATTCCCGCTTCCTTTGAATTGCATCATGAATAAGAATGCGCGAGTTTTAACTGCAAGTGACCCTGGCAGCATTCAATATAGTACCGGCCTTTTCTATTGAAAGACGGCTAAGACCATACAACCTTCCCTCAGCGTTGATCACGACTGGCGTGACTAACCCAAATATTTCCCTGATATTCTGCGACCTTTCTTTTAACAAGGGCCAGATAGGGCATGCCAGGGGCGTATGGGATGATTTTCGTCTTGAACTTGACATCCGAGGGGGGCGGGATGCCCGAGGTGGCGCACACCTTTTTGCCTTTGCTGAGTCTGTCAAGGTGAAGTGTAGCTTCATTTGGTTGGCAAAGTCGTGAGCCCGTTTCCAAGCTTGTCGGGTAGCTTCTATTTATGTCGTTCCGGACCACAGTGATTTAGACTGTGCTGCTGGGACCAAGTACTCACTCAATAGAAATGCATACGGAGGTTGCTCTGGCAGTCGACAGTTTACTCGTGGAGACAGTTCCTACAGCTTCCTTCGCCTAGATTCAGGACCCAAGACACATGGCACAATTTCCTAAGGACATGGCCATTAAGAGTGGTGATCCCGAAAGAACCATAGACAAAAGTTGTGTAAACATCCCAAAGCATGTACTAGTTGAGGCTCTCTATGACAACGAGATTCTGTATTTACTGGGTTATATGGCAGTCTTTTGGGCGGATAGGCATTACCCAAGATTCTACCAGTACTTGATACATATTTGGCATAGACTTTGAGCCCCAACATCGACATGGAAACTGGGAACTGAGGGTGCTGGTTTAACCCTAGAGAAAGAGAATATAGGACTATTAAAGTGTAAATAGACATGGCAATACATGGTTGATGTACCATCTTCAAAGATCTCATAGTGGTAAGACAGACTGGTTAAGCTGCCCGCAAGTTACATCGTACACTTCAAAGACAACCTATGATATGGGCTAGGTTATATATACTTGCCTGAGTTCCTGTTCGACTGAAAAGGTCATTGACAAACTGTTTTTGTCTACTCGAGGCTGTGGTTAACGCCATGACTGCCAGAGTCGAGCCCACCGCAACACTGCCCCGTACCTCTTCCCAGTCTGCGGTCCCTGCACCACCTTCGGCATCAACGACGTGTTCCGTGAAGGCAACAGCCCCATCACGAAGAGCGAGCTGATCGGCGTGCGGACCTATCTCTGCGTCAACTCGCAGGGCACGGACTATGGCATAGCGCATGACCGCATCAGCGCGTGGTTACAAAGACCGGTTTCAAGAGTTGCTTCAGAGTTGAGCGGATACACATGCGGCCGGTGGAAAGATGTCATATCTTTTTGGTCGCTGTATGGGAAGAGCGCCTAGCTGTAGTGCAACTGCTTCTCAGCGCGGGAGGAGAGCCTAGATGTTCTAGCCACGGAAGTTATCACGGCTGGGGCGGGGAACTGGCATAGTGGGAAATAAATCACGACACTGGCTTCTAGAGGACTGAGGACGTAAGTCATAAATCACCTTGGAGTTTATGCTTGACTGTGCTCAGCACACTATCAATGACAAGGCAAGAAGCGCCCATTGAGTGTCAGGGGTGAAACGCGTGTCAGGATCGAGGGCGGGAGAGACTCATGAGCCTGGTAATCGGGCTAGACGTAGCTGAAACATTTGAGTTAGATGAGGCAATTGGGCAGCAACAGGTTTTCATTCCCGGAGGTGAGGACGGTGTAATTCATGCATCGTTCGCAGGGGGTCGGATCGTCAGCATGATCGTCGTTCCAGACGATCCCACCCTAGAACAACCGAGTGTTCTGTTGCATGTGTCAGATTGAATCGTAAAACATAAATAAGGTTCCGAATATATTGAAGTCAGAGTTCTAGTGACAGCTTCCATGCAATGCAACAAACTCTAATATTCTTCTGTGCAGCATTCTACACAGCCCCCTTGACCAACGCAAGCACTTAAGCCTCTATTTCAACCACCTCCCAAGGCTTCACAGTTTTCCCCTCCTCGTAGTTGCCACCAATGGGCCTCCACATCGGCCAGAAGGTTATGGGCTGCAACTCGTCTTCTATCTGCTTCCACGCCTCGCCTGGAGCTGTCTTGGTAGGTTGCAATCGGTTGACCTGGACGACTGTGAAGCCATGCTTCTGATAGACAGGAACACCATACTCGGTCGCGTCAAGCCACATCTCAACGCCCATCTCGTCGGCCTTTTGTTTGCCCCAGTCCATGATCAAATCCGCCACGCCCTGGCGCCGAAAGTCCGGGTGTGTGTAGATGATGTTGAGGTCTTGCCCCGTTAGCAAAGTTCTAGAATAGCTTGAGAAAGGCGGATTTGGGGCTCCAAGATGAAGAGAATCGGAAGCCACTTGGCTTTGACTTACAGACTTGCGGTCGCGCTCCCATCTTACGTCTTGGTGCATCAAGCTGCTGCAAACACTTGCTGACATATTCCCGTGCCTCTCCTTCCGGATGCCAATAGGCATCGGAATGAGCATCATAATTCTCAAAGGGGTTGGTTGGACAGATCTTCCAGAGGCAAGCCCCCGCAATCTTGCCATTGTGGTCGACAACCTTTGCCCAGTAACTCGTTGGGTCTGTATTGTGCCAGTCTAGCTGACGAGCGGCACATTCCTTCAGTGAATCAGCTCGACCAGAAGGCCCGTCGCCAACGATTGGACAGAACATGCGGAAGAAGCTTTGGTAGGGGTTCTCGTATGCGGCCCATTGGCACTCGATGATCTCGTCAAAGTCGGTGGCTGTGTCCACCACGAGCAACGTGAAAGGCATGATGCTGGTTCTGGAGGTGAAGAGAAGGGTGATGATGCGAGTGATTGGCAGACGAAGATTGTTTCAGTTCAGCCCGACTGGACGCTGTTATAGATGGCGGTTGGGTCGGCATCGAGGATATCTCGGTCCACCAAGGCTCGGCGAGTCGGTATGGACCGTTAATTGGCCAGGGGTAGAATACCATGTAATGAAACTAGCCATGCAAAGCGCGAGATGGTTACGCCACTCTAAATTCGAGACCTCAGAAAACCCAGTAATTTCTTTTTCCAGCGCCAAAACCGTTCATCTTGCTTTTGGCGGCTGTTGCGCCAACTTTCTTCTCGTTGGCATCTCCGACGGTGCCGCCCACAGGGGTTTGATGCGCCACAGCTGACGGGTGAGTGCTCCTATGCAGGTGAAAAGAGAAGGTGATTACCGGTCATGTTGCAACCAGACGGTCCTCTCGGTGTCTGAGCTGAGAATCATGAGCGGTCCTTCAGTCACTCTTCAGAGCGGCCCTTCAGTCACTCTTCAGAGCGGGGGACTGTAACCAATGAGGAAGGCCGTAATATTGCCCGAACGGTAGCGGATAGATCTCCGCGCGGCCCATGATCGACACCAGGAGCGCACGTGCCGAGGAGCATGTCCCTTCACACCCCGGTCGAATGGGGTTTCGATCTAACAGCCTAATAGGTCAAGGGTATGAAGTGTTACATGGCGCTTCTTGTCAGTATTGGCAAAGTTTGCGAGCCTGTGGCGAAGTGTACGCTCAACCTCCCATGCTAATAAGATCCGTTGATGCTAGCTGCGAGACCGGCTCAAACCAGGGTTACATCCATACAGCAGAATCCCCTGAATACCACCATTAGCGTCTACGTCTAGCCCAACCCAGGCATTCGTCTCTCCTGTCCCGCGTAACAGCTAAAGTCTGACGCCACGGATAATCCATGATCATAAGAGAGAGAGAAATCGTGGTCTTTTGTGAGATTTTGGGATCATTAACCTTATCTCACTATATTATGGCCTTTCAGCTCAACTGGACGGTCATAGCGAAGCACTTACTGACGAATCTTTCAGGGGTTGGATTGTATCGTGCTATGTGAGATTTTCAATTCTTTCAGGCCGCAACGCCCTTCCAAAGGGTTGTTCTGGATCTCGACGGCGTAACGGTGGCGTGCCTCAACGTTAGGCCACTACCTGGGGCCCCTGTACGAGATAGAAACGTCTTCCACTCAGGTTGGGTGGAATCGCCAACCCAGTTTCTTCTGTGACCACAAGGCTTGGCTTGGCCCAGCCATTAAACTCAGGCAAACAAGCTGAGCAAGTCAAAACGATCTGGGCCATCTCAGCTGCCTCCCACGTTGCTAGTATTCATCCCTATCTGAAAGTCGTACGAGTACCACCCACCTTCACATGGCACCTGGTAGATGCAGGCCCTGCAATATAATACTAAGCAACACCATCGTTGCGTCTTTTACAAGATGTGACTTTGAGTGTGACGTGACTCCGAGTTTCCACACGATGATCGTTCCCTGACATTGGGGTTTGAGGCCAGGCGCTCCGCTTTCTTCCTCACCTTCGTTACCTGCAACCATCTTTTTTATATTAGGTCTCCGGATCCAACCGTCTCCTGAGCGAGGCTCATGGGCTCCCCCAGTCCCTTCCGCTCACCTGTACTCCTATCGAATCATGCTATTGTCGCTGTGGCGGCCACTACTTCGCCCGACATGCCTCCCACGCAAAAAGTCATTACCGACATCAACAAGTCTCCTCTTGTCCAGGTATTAACCATGATGTTCCTCGTCATCGCCATCCTCGCATGCTTTGTCCGCACGGGGACGAAGATCCATATGATCAAAACTCTAAAGGTCGACGATTATCTCACCGTTGTCGCAACTGTAAGTAAGAGAGCTACCAGCGCAATCCACCCGGCTACAATTCCAACCGTCTTATGCTCATGCCCATGCCCGTAGGTTCTTGCAATCGGTCAATCCGCTCTTGTTTTCGTAGCATGCGACCATGGACTGGGAAGGCATTTCGATACGTTGAGCTCGAGCGACACCGACCTATTCTTCAAGGTAAATGCGTTGGTGGCCAACCGCAGAGTTACGAACAAAGGAACTGACTGAGTCTGCCACTGTAGAGCCAATATGCAATCAACACCATGTTCATCGCCTCCCTTTTCTGCTGCAAGCTTTCAGGCACCATGAGCCTTCGAACAATGAGCCAGAAAAGCCAAAGATGGATCATTCTTGCCTGCGAAGTCGTCGTCGGCCTGTGGGGAGTTTCTGCGCTCGCCCTCAACTTCTTCCAGTGCAACCTACCTACGCCGTGGATGTATGACGACGACAGCAAATGCATCAACCGGACTGCTTTCTGGAGCTACTACTCGGTCGCCAACATCGTAACGGATCTCGCCATCGTTATCATCATGTGCGAAAACGTTCTCAAAATCCAAACATCCTTGTCCAAGAAGATCTTGGTGATGAGCGTCTTTGGCAGCCGCATCCTGTACGTATGAGTTGCTCAAGCGTCGCCGTGAGACAATGCTGACGAGAGTGAAAAGTGTCACACCCGCAATCGCCGTTCAAATCTATTACTCCAACAAGGCCATTGCTTCCACCGATTTCTCCTTCTCGACATGGGAAGCCACCATCGTTTTGCAGCTGGTTCAATGCCTCTCCATCCTCACCGTCTGCATCCCCAACTTCAAACCATTCCTCGACAGCTTGGAATCCGGTCAGATCCGTGTCGACGACCTTCGGCGACAGGGCAAGACCAGCAGCAACGGCTACCCGACCAAGAGGTCCGGACACGCTGGATATAGGACACCCCAGGGCAGCGCTCTGGGTTCTCGATCACGACCGTTCGTGTCGATCGATGATGAGCCTACGACGAGCAAATCTCAGCGTAGCGAAATCCACGAGATGGTTGACTTCTCCAAGTCAAAGAAGGCACATCGAGCTGCAAACGCGGCGACGGAGGATCAGGGGACTACTTGGGATGGGGAAAGCCGGACAAGCCACTCAAGTCAGAGAATCCTCATCCAGCAGAATTGGGAAGTGGATGGGCAGAACAATCACGAAAGAGGACTTGGGAAAGACTGAACATTTTCTTTTCTCGTAGCATTTCTGGCGCTTGGATCTCATGTCCATAGATACATCATAGACGAGTCTCATGCAGAGTAGATGGACACAAGAAACGTGTCTGACCACTAAAACCCCCTCATTTTCATGTTATTCGGAGTGAAACAGTCTACCCAAAACTAATGCCAGAGCGTTGAGAGGCGCATCTTGGCGGCCGACGGAGACTCGCCTTGCAAGACGCAATGCAGGGGCAATCACAGGGGACAGACAGGGGACCCTTTCCTTTTTTTAAGCCTCTTTTTAGAGGGCCGCAAGAGCAAAAGAACACAGCATCTACACAGTAGAGGCATCTTAATGGGCCCAATGCCACGCAACACATAAACAGACAGAGCTTGTTCACGATTGCTGCTTGTTGGTCACAATGTTTGGGGCCGCACCATTCGAGAAGTCTCTAACTTGGTAGTATTCATCTACACATCCATCACCGCGCCTTGTGTCTTGCCTGGCAGCTTGATACCGTCTCTTATCGGGTGTGTGCTGATGGTTGTAGAGCCGTGCTTGGCAATCCAATTCCGTTCCACTTGATTATTGTAGCAAAGGGCACCCGTTGTGTGCTGACGTGTCTGGAATCCCCATCTTCAAGGTCCGGCTTTCCTTGACTCAAGCCTTGATAGGCCATACTACCTCGCCATGCTACCTCACAACATCCACGTTTCATTGCGAATCATTAGCCCCCTTGGCTGCAGATATCAGCCTCACACCAACCTATTATGGGCTAGCTGGGGTAAAGCCTCTCCCCCGCAATGTCGCATAGGCGTCTAAATGGCTCGAAGTGGCGTCTGTTGTCTTTCCTAACTTCATGCGGATCAGCGGATCCTCCGGAATTGCGAGATAGGATGGCAAAGGCGAATATTTATAGGAATCGAAGCTGAAACCATGGATATGCCGACTTTGCTGATATGGGCGGAATGATAGGAAAGGATACACGCAGCAGGAAGCCGCTTTTGTTCTCGAATGATACATGGAGAATTTGGACCATCCTTGATGCCGTCGCTCAGTGGCTTGATAATCTCTCCTTGCCTAAGCCCCAAGGTAACAGAGCCAGGATGGGAGGTAGGGTTTCGCGATTCTAGAATCCCGCCACACAGTGTGCTCAGTTGAGTGATCTACTAGCCCTCCGATATCAACCCATGCAAAGATCCTTCCCAAGAGGTGAGAAGACGTACGAGGAAGCAATGGTAGTCTGAGCCCATGTTCGAGGTTGCTACACCTACCGTTTCTCACCTTCTGTGTTGGGCCAGAATAAAATGCCTATGCTACCTCGACGCATGGAGCTTATCCTAGCCCTCTATCTAGAGTTGCAGTCTGGCAGACTGCTGCGTTGTCAGGGACCCTGGACAGGGACGAATCGGTTCTCGGAACCAACGATTAGCAGCACTTATTATTAGTCTAACGTATGTTGCCACATTTATGCGTCGGGGCACTCGGCCGCTCTGCCGCTTACTAGCCCGACGCAGGCATAAGCTCAAACATCAGATAGTCCAGCCGAGCTTGTCGCGCTGGGGGCGTGTAAATGCCGGCCGCAACTTTACCGTTATCCTTACATCGTCTAGAATTCCTGGCCTTTCTTATTCGGCTTCTCTATGTTCTTTAGCCCTTCTTTCCCCCTTCTCTCTCTGTCCCCCTTCAAACTCAATCCATTCATTTTGTAACCTCCACCTCTGCTTCCTTTCCCGTACCGCGAAGATGAGCAGTGACACCTCCAGCCACGAGTTGGGCAACATGGCCAGCGGCAAGCCCAAAACCCACGTGTCCGTGGAGGCTGAGCCTCACTCTGCCTCTCAGTCTATGAGCGACTACGCTGATAAGGATCAGCTGGCGCGACTGGGCAAGAAGCAGGTTCTCAAGGTATGGCATATTGTCGTGAGAATACATTACCCTCATCCATTGCTAACCACATGGCTTCAACAGCGCAACTTCGGCTTCATGTCGATTCTTGGCTTCAGCTGTACCATCCTGATTACCTGGGAAGCTGTCATCGGCCTCTTGGTTCAGGGCCTCAACAACGGCGGCACTGCCGGCGTCATCTACAGTTTTCTTATAGTTTGGATCGGCAACTTCAGCGTCTTCTCCACCATGTGCGAGCTGGTCTCTATGGCCCCTACATCCGGCGGACAGTACCACTGGGTTGCCATGATGGCGCCGCGGTCCTGCGCCAAGTTTCTGAGCCATCTCACAGGAATGCTGACGGTCGGTGGCTGGCAAGGCTCCGTTGCTTCCAGCGCCATCCTCACCGGCAACATGATTCTGGCTTTGACTTCCCTGAACGACGACAGCTTTGAGCCCAAGCTGTGGCAGGGCACGCTGCTCTTCTGGGCCATCTTCTTGTTCGCCGTCTTCATCAACACCCTTGTCAGCTCGGTGCTGCCCAAGTTTGAAGGCTTGATCTTGATCTTGCACGTCTTGGGCTTCTTCGCTGTCCTTATTCCTCTCGTTACCTTGGGCCCCCATGGAAATGCCAAAGAGGTCTTTACAACGTTTGTGAACAATGGCGGCTGGCAAACTCAGGGGTTGTCCTTTATCGTCGGTATGATGGGCAATGTTTTCGCCTTTGTCGGCACTGATGCCGCTTTTCATGTACGTTTACCCAGATTGGAAGTGTGATTTTGTTGTTCACTCGCATCGCAGATGACCGAGGAAACCGTGAACCCGTCTGTCGTGGTTCCCCAGTCCATCCTTCTGAGTCTCATCATCAACGGCACTTGTGGTTTCGCCATGGTTATTGCCATGGTCTTCTGCATGGGCAACTTTGACGATGCACTCAACTCGGGTCCCGGAAGGCTGGGATTCCCACACATGTACATCTTCAAACAGGCGACCAACTCGACGGCCGGTGCTACTGTCATGGCCACCATTATCATGATCCTCGGAGCTTGCGCGACCGTCGGCATGCTTGCCTCGACTTCTCGAGTCTTCTGGTCCTTCGCCCGTGACCGCGGCCTCCCTTTCTGGGCCACCTTGTCCAAAGTCGACGACCGCACCACTGTTCCTGTCTGGGCTATCGGTGTCACAACTGCCATTGCGGTGCTGATGTCTCTCATCAACCTCGGCTCTCCCGTTGCGTTCCAGAACGTCACTTCCCTTTCCATCTCCTGTCTCTACCTCTCTTACCTCATCGCGGCGTCTCTGCTGCTTTACCGCCGTACCACCAAGGGCTTTACATTGCCAGGCTCCTCAGATCTCCCAGCCCTGGCCAACACCACGGGCGCGGAACTGGTATGGGGTCCATTCCGTATTCGCGGTGCTTTGGGCATTGCCAACAATGTCTTCGCCGTCTGCTACTTGACCTTTGTCATCTTCTTCAGCTTTTGGCCCCCAATGCTGAACCCGGCCCCAGATATGATGAACTATAGTGTCGTGGTGACTGGCGGTGTTGCTATTTTCAGCGTTATCTACTATTTCACAAGGGCCAAGAAGGTGTATAACGGCCCTATTGTGGAAGGCTAAGTGGCAAGGTCATAAAGGACGGAGGAAGTTGGATTTCTTTGGGCGAGATATTGTAACAGTATATAAAACGGCGTGGAAAATATGTTGGCGGGTTACATATCTCTGCAGCATGCTAGACTCGGTACATAACTAGGTTCATAATCTTTCCTTAAAGCCTCTGCCGTCTTGTCTCGGTTCCCTGTATTATTTGTACCCTGCGATGTAGCCTTGTGGAGTCTATATCGGGGGTTGAAACCATTCAACAACGAAACCGTCGTTGCACATTTTCCTCTTAATACCTTGAAGTGTGTGGTACTAATATTGGTTTAACCTAACCAAGGCTATGCTGGACTTTATCCATTGGTCTGACCGTAATACATTTCTCTTTCAGCTGGCAGAATTAGTTAAACGATGTCTGTAATTCTGTCCACAACTATATCGGTGCCCTGCAGCTGGTCCATGACGACTACTTCAACTCAGAGCGGCCGGAGCCTAATCTCCTCTGCCGGATCTCGACCACAGGCTCGAGTAGTTCGACTACTCTCTCAATCCGGCATCTCATTTCGGTTGGCGTCATTCCAACCCGACCGCTGACTTGGTAAGCCGCTGCGAGAGCGCCCTGCGAAGCCAGCACTGAGGAGTGGTCCTCTGCAAACCCCCTCTTCATGGATTCAACCACATGCTCCAGCAGTTCGATTGCCCTCTCGACTTGACCATCGTTTTGATATGCCAATGCAGTATCTGTAAATTGATCTGAATTATGTCGCCTTGAGTTAGAAAAAGAGAAGGAAAAAAGGACGAACGGGGCGTTTCTCTGACCACGATGACCTGTCCAACACCACATCCACAGCCAATTATGCTTAGGCTTTCTTTACCAGCCAAGGCATACTTACATAGGTAGCGTAACATGGATGGAGACTCGGAGGAGTGGAAGACGTAGCTGATTAACAAGGTTGCACATTGATTGTAATATACCCTCGAAGCAGCGAACGTTGTGCAGACTGATTATAGTACCACGCAAAAGCAGTTAGCACATAGACAAATCATTTCGTCCTCTTCCTCCGCCGGGTCCCCCGCGAACTGTATGCGAACGAAATCCCAGATTCTCAACCACGACATGATAACCGCAAGCTTCCATTGATCTCCGAATTGACCCGTGGCGCCACTATTCGTCAATTCGAATCTAGGAGGCTTGTCGCCGCCCATATTGAGAACACCAGTCGCCAGCACCTCCTCGGGCCTGGGCACCATAAACAACTTCCAGCCGGCCCCATCACCCTCGTTGCGCCATTCAAGATCCATGGGGTGGGGGAGGTTAACAGAGAATGTATGTGTCGCCCGTCGATTGCCCAGAAGCCTATAGGCCATTGGTATGTTTGTGCAAGCTGTAGAATCACGGTAATCGCCGAGTGTGATTTCTGCTGGAGAGCTATGCCGTATAGACCCGATGGGATGCTCATCTTGACCAGGGCCTGAGTAGAGAATCAACCTTAGCTCTTCGGCCTCTGCATTGTAGCCGCAGACAATTGAGAGATTCGAGCTGCCATCGTCTCCTCGAATGGTGAACCTGTTGGTCTCTGATGCTTGGCCCCGGATGGTGAACGCATTTGGTAGCAGTATTGGGCCGCTCGGGCTTTCGCTGGGGTTCTGAGATGCAGCCACAGAAAACATGGCATGATGTATATGCTAAACTACTTCTATTTTCCGCTGGTGTCCAAAGTCTGTTTGCCGTCCTTATATAGCCATTGGCTCCACTTTGCAGCCGTATACAAAGCGGAACCATTCCGGCATTTGGTTGACGAAGGGTGCGCCAATTTGATGATCTATTAGTTTCCTTCCGAGCCACGTGCTTCATTCGCCTCATCTCGTAGGTCCAGCGAGTTTTGGCCAGGCTTTCAGCTTCTTGGCATCTCGATACCCCACTTCAGGGCTGAATTCTTTGCAGGATATCCGTATCCGTATCCATAACCTCCAGAACCCAGTTGTTGCCTAGCAGTATAGAATAGAGGGTGCATGTTGAGCTTACGAGGATTCTAGTTCTTAGCCAACCTTTTAAATTGCCTTTTTTGGTACATCCCGACTTTCCTCTATCGAGCAGTGACTCCAAGGCTCACCGTTGCCTCTTTCTGAAGTGATATCAACCTCGCCAAGTAATCATCAGTAATGCATAGCATCGAACATAAAAAGGTAGTAACTATCGTCCTTCTGAGGTGAATTAACGGCCTAGAACCCTTGACGAAGATTTATTCATCCTCAAATTGCAGCTGACCTTGTAGTCAAGAAGCGGTCACTATCTTCTCCCGCACTATAGTTCATCTCAATCCCTCTCTATGTATGGCGACACATACTGTCAAGGACTTATCACAACTCGTGTTTTCCCCCCATTACTGCTCCCCGGGGCCAATCAACTGGTGAAGGTGCCCGAAACTTTCACCTGGTGCCGTAAGGACATCAAGAGGAGCTGTGATAGCGAAGCTGACGAACTTGGTAATGAACCTGATCCATTTGATCATCTGATGGGGGTCGGTGGTTCCTTCATGTTGACGGAACTCGATGGTGTCGTGCTTCTGAAGAGACGTGAAGTTCACCTGGTAACTGCTTAGCGTACTAGACTTCACCACGACGCGGACCAAAAGCTTTGCTCTCTCACCTTGAAGAATCGGGAATCGTTGTACCCGTCGTAGGTCACTTCCTCAGGAGAGTAGTTGACAACCTGGCAAACCTGGACAATGCTGTTGGCCTGGCAGATTCGCTCATACACTTGGGAAATGTTGAGGTCCTGCAGTAGAGCATTGCTTCGATTCGACAGGATGTAGTCGTTGTCAACGGAACGATGAATTGGGTGAAACTCATCGATCGCGCCTTACACTATCAGTCTGGGTGTGAAACAAAAGTACCAATGCTTCTTACCTTCAAAACGACAGTAAAACATGGCAATCTTCTGAACCTCAGTTAAGGTATACTTGCGAGTAAAAATGTCGCGTCCAACATGTACATGCAAACCAGTGCTTCGGTTTGCCTTCCATCTAACCGCGCGTCCAATCGAGTGAATACCAGCACGAAGTTGGTTCATCCAGACATTGGTTTCAAGGTTACGAAAGACAGGAGAAATGAGCTCAAAACCAAATCGCGTTCGAAATTTGTTGTCCTCAACTTCAGAGCCAGACGTGACCTCGCTGACAGTGACGTCCATGGTAACATTCCAGATACTGTAATCAGGCCCAGAACCACGAGTTGTTGATGGCAGGTAAACTCGCGATGAAAGGCCCGCATCCTGGAGTGCATCGGAAACGATTTTCATCTGGAGTTCAGTTCGAGTAGGGAAGGGGGCCGAGGAGTTGACTCGACTCATGGCAACTCCCTCGACCTCTATACCGATGGAGAGAGGCATCTTTTCAGCTTGCTGGTGTGTCTCTGCGCCGCGAGATGTGAGTCGAGTTGGTGAGGTTGTTTGGTCAAGTTCACGATCCTAGCATCGAAGCCTGAGAGATACATGCACCTTAAATCGGGGGAGTAATGTAAATATATGACACTCTATTGTTTAAACTGTGCTTATTGCCAGCATAGCTTCGTTTCAGCTGGCTCGTTTACCCTGTTTACCCTGTGATTGCACATGCAAATGGCTTCTGAGTGCAATCGTTTGGGCATGTTTATGATTTTTAATATAAAAGCAAACCGGGTTGCATATTAGGAAGGGACTTGAAATAAGCCGGATATAATATTAAAATACGTGGCATAATAAAGGCCGAGATAGTACGCTATTATAAAACTCATTCAACTGCTGCTGTGTTTTTGCATTTTGATATGCATGCAGATTGCATTGCATCACTTCACGCTTCAGACTTGCTGTTCTTCTTGAATCAAGCCATTTTATCTCTTGGGTTCAATTGGAAAGGTGTTCATTTTGAACAGTAAGGTTGGTTGAGGCATAAAGATGCTGCTGCTNNTTTGGTTGCTGTGCTTGTGGCATTAGGCATGATGCCTCTATTGTGTTAATTGCTGCGTTGTTCTCTCGACTGGGCTGCCTAGATCTACCTGTGGGTATTGAATAAGGCTAAAAAATAGATCAATAAAGCTCATTCAAGGTAGGGGATTGGAAGCAGATAATGCCTGAGGCATTTAAAAAGTATAATTCACCAACAATAGCTTATTGTGCCTATTGTTTGTTTGTCACCAAAATAAGTTTGCAACTTGCAGCCTGAATAAATGTAGGCTGCAGCAGCAAAGCTTTCTTGTCTAGACTATAAAAAGCGAGTCACCCCCCATCTCAGGTCGCTTACATTTTCATCTATCCACCACCAGCACTACGGACAATCACGACCAGACTAAAACAAACAGAGTACACATCAACCTCCAAGAAATGGCCAAGCAGTCAGCAGCACCACGGCCCCTGTTTGTTTACGGCACATTGCGAGCCCTACCGCTTCTGGCTTGGGCATTAACTGGCGATGCCTCAAAGACTAGCACCGTGGTGCCTCTCGCTCGCCCGGCCAAGGTCTACGGCTACGCCCGCTACGCCCTCCACAGCCGCGACTACCCGGCCGTTGTAAAGCATCCAGATGCAACTTCTGTTGTTGATGGATACTTACTCCTCTTGAATACAACATCCCAGCGCAAGAAGCTGGATGATTTTGAAGGCGAAGCATACAAGGTTAAGCCTACCACAGTCGAGCTGGAAGACGGGAGTACAGTTGACGGGGACATCTATATTTGGAACGGGGATCTGGATGCTCTCTCGACGGAGCCGTGGCAATTGGATACCTTTGTCAAGGAAAGACTCGAGGATTGGATTGACCTTTTCGAGGGGATAGAGTTGGTTGGCGAGAATTCTGACGCCGAAAACCTAGCTCAAGAATAAACACAATACATCCCCGGCTACTCTTGAAAGCGCATTCACATCGACTCGGCACGTCCACTGAACTGTAGGCCTTCCAAGACCTACTCAATATCCCTTAACCAACACATAGCAGCTTTGATTACCAAATTGGTACCAACACAACGACATCCCGAATATTCATCCATGTCCGCGAGCAAGGGTGACAACCTATCAAGAATCTCATCGGACCAAACAAACTAAGCCATATACTGCCACAAGAAGCAAAGATTGAAGTATCATGAGCCGACTTTAAAGTAATGCGTCTCAAGTGCCAGCGTTCCTCCCGCCCCGTCCTTTCCTATCGGGATATTAGGTTGGGCCCAGTGCAGAGAAAGCTCCTCCACCTTCTTCCATCCCTTTCCCGGTCGGCAATAGGGTGCTCTGTAGGGAAGCTTGATGCGAACATGGCCTCTCTCACCCTGAAGCCTGCCATCCAGTTTAATCTCCCATCCATAGTGCGTTCTGACATCAGTCTCGCCTGGAAGTGGGTTGTCCGCATCTGCAAAAGCGCACGCAGTTAGCACATGTACTATGAACCACAGTCAAAATGCGGTGGAAGCGACCATCAGGGCATCGCTCAACCTTTGAATCTGAGGTAAACACTTACTCCACTCTATGGTAAGATTGAACATTCGTGTCCCATCTTTGCGAGTCATGGTGCAGTCCTCATGAACCTCGACCACACCCATTTTGTTATGCTCATCAAAGGGTCTGGCATCAGTTCGGCGTTGGATTGCCTGTTTGATTTCATCTTGGTACCCAACATTAAGGCGCAATTGACCAACTGCTCTGATGATTTCCTCGTGAAGCTCCTTGGCAGCGAGGTTGGGCGTAGCGAATTCGGCCATGTTTAAAATAAACAGAATGAGTTTAGGAAGTCAAAGAGGAAGTCAAAGAACCAGAGGTTGCAGTTTTCTGAGAAGTTGAGCTGAGAAAGTTGGACTGATGGAAAAATGACTTGATATTTATCAATTTCATGACCTTACATTGAGAGCCTGAATTAAAACCGCCGCCTTAGCTTCTACCGACCTATTCGTAACATAGAACGCCGCAGACCTATTAGCACACAGGATTACTATTCCTACAGATGATCTGATATTAGATGCTGGCTGCATAATGCCATCTGGGGCCGACTGTGATGAGCTGAAACTTTCAGGTCGCCACATTCTCAGACCTTGCGGTGAATCCCAGCCACAAACTCTTGCTGTTGAGAATGCAATAGCATCTCTAATTGTTTGTGATCAAAATTTTCTTGTTTACCAAGTTCTATTGAATTCTACTTGCTTACGCAGCCGGCCTGCATGACTCGTCGACAAGAGTACTGGTCGTGCTTGGCTGTCAGCAGGGCAAACGATTCAGCCAGTAAGGGCTGTGCCGAAGGATATTCGCAGCATCGCCTATTTGTTAGTGTGCGAGTGGCTAGCTGAGACGCTTATTTCAGGTCGAGCTGAAGGCACTTGCTGGCTGGCCGCTGATGATCGACACTATCAACGCTAATACTCATGGCTATTGTCGTTTCTGGCGGGCCACTTCTTGAAGGAAGTTGCAGGGTTACAAAACGTTCGTCATATATCAACTGTGAGTATATACAGTAACCTACGTAATCCCCCCGAATGAGCGAATCAACTATGGAATTGGACACCGTCAGTGACTCGCGCTGCTTGTGGTAAAGATCCGGATAAAGAAAACTGCATGCTTTGCCTTCTATGTATCGTGCGTCCTAACACGGGTTGCCGAGGGCAAACCAGCTACTCTTGGGGTAAAAGAGATGCTTTCGACTGCGAGTGATTCTGAGACTTCTTCGACAGTAATCTTCATGAAGGTATTGCCACGCGTACGTCTCTTCTATATACCCACACTTGCCTATTGGCTGGAAGTTCTTCACTTAATTCTATTTATCACACCGACATGCCGTGTGAGCTGTCATCAGGGGCGGCCCGTTGGCTTTGACAGCGCCTCTACCCGTCCATACTATCCGTTTCAGGAGATTCATGACATCAAATAGCATAAAGATCGCCACAGACCTTCTCCTCCATGGTTCTTCGGACTCACCGGTCAGCTCTAATACCCTCAGCCCGCAAACCGGCACTAGCACACTTTAGTGCTGAGGTTCCGAGCTGAAGAAGTATCGATGGTGGGATAATAGAAGTAACTAGCTAATGAGAAGGCTTTCTCAGCTCTTATTGGACGACGAGGTGGACATGGCTACGGTTGAAAAGCGGTATGATCGGCATGTTGTCTTACCTTTTCTCTGCTGGGCTGAGACCTGCAGTTGTTGTACCCCATTTTGGGATGATTGATTCGCTTCTTCGAATGGGGCGCTTGGACTGATTGCCAGTCTTGGCCATCCCGCGAAGATTGGCCGTGGGAAGTTTGCAGATTATTGAGAATGGTAACCGCTTTGTACCCAATCAACGCCAATCATTACATATGCTGTCGATCATTGTTCTCCCCCAAGAGTAAATTGAGGCCATCCACCCACTGCCACCCCATCAGTAGGCGAGTTTAGAACTTAACGCTGATCACTGATACATCGAGTGAATCTACCAATATCCACTGATCCAGGTCGGACGCGCGGCGGCCAAGAACTGACTTTCTATTTCAACTTATCCAGCGGAAGGTTCATCGATGATCACCACTGGAAGAGATCAGACACGCTTTAGCCACCAACATCATAAGAAGCGATCATGTCCAAGATCGAGTTGACTATTTGTTATGAAGTGAGCGTGGAATAACTAGCGTACTCCACATTCAGTCATCATAATAACTCTTTTAGCTTGGAAGAGGAATATCGTAGATTTGAAAGACATCGTAGTTCGAAATACACTACTCCTGATCTCTCGGAGCGTTGTTATGTGGTTGATTTTCAGGTATATAAGAGACGAAGCTGCCTACTAATGACTGCTTTTCAATCCGGCTTGGATCAGCATCAGCGGCCATACTAGCATCTCTTTCCTACACATCCCTTTCGCCTCTATCAACCAGCCCTTCTTTCTTTACCTTTAAAACAACAAAGACTTCATAATGGTCGTTACATTCAAGGGTGTCAAACAGGATTGGAATGGCGCCTTCTACTACAACGATGGCGACGTTGACAAGATTCGGGTTCCGCTCGCCAATGACGTTCAGGGCGACCTGAGAATGAGCCATGAGCAGCTTGAGGAATGGTTCGGCATCAGTGAATCCAACTTGCCCGACCTTCCGGCATATTTTATCAGCCCACGACTTGATAGTACCTGGGGCGACTATTATCGTCAGGGAACCGCCAGGGGCTGGTGGAACGTTACTGGAGACGTTGCGGTGTACAAGCCAATCGAATGGGTTCCATCTGTTGCAAGGATTCGAGACTTCCCCAAGAACTCCATCGTCACAACCATCAAGAAGGAGCAGGTAGAGACCACCATGTCGAAGCTCTATGCAAAGGTGGAGCTGTCTCTGGAGATTTCGGGGGGTGCCAATTACATGGGGATGAAGGCCGAAGCAAAAGCCAAGGCAGAGTCAAGCGTCGAGTGGTCAGGCGAAGTCAAGAACGAGGACACCTACACCCAGGAAGGCAAAGTCGGCGACGTGCCCCTTGTCGAGATTGCCGTGGGCCTGATGCTGCGAGTCGAAGAAGTTTACCTCTCCAACATCCAGGTTTGGCTGGATGATCATAGTGCGGGAGACTCCATGGGTTGGTCCGGGGGGCCAGGCTGGAACGACATCCACGTACCATCTAGAGCGCTCACGAAGGTGACTGGACTCCAGTTTTCGAACATTGCGATGAGTGGTAATGGGTTTTCCAAGTCTCTCTATATCCAGACCCTGCCCGTCTTCAACGAGAACAGGGAAATAGAAGATCTGCATATCGCCTTGAGCAACACTGGCTGGGTGGACTGGTATGCCTACACTGTGGGAAGAAAAAAGAAGAGCAGCGGAAAACACCTCTTGATCTACCCCAACTACAATCCGTCTACGACTCTGATGCCTCTCAACAAGGAACCACCAAAGGCAACTTAGATTTAGTCACAAGATTTGCAACTGTCCTTTCTGTCTGCTTTAACCCAAGTGTCTATCCTACATACGCGTTGATTTCAGAAGAAGGCTTGCTTAGATACAAGAAATTGATTTGTCTGTGACTAATGTTGTCTCGCTTTTGAGAAATGTTTGCTTGAGCGTAAAAAAGTCACAATTCCTACCAGTTAAGGATTTGTTAAAGCATGATCAGGCACTACCAAAGTAACTTACCTGGAGGTAACGCCCGGAAGTCTGCCTGGAAGTTCCATTTGCTGCCGCTACGTGACAGGTAAGGCTCCAGTGCTTTACTATCTGTGGTTTACATCGTGCACCTTACAAAGAAGCTTCATTTTGCGATGCAACTGATTGGCTAGGCTTCTTTCATGGGCCGACTTTGGCGTATTGATCCTTCTCTCTCATCGCTATACATATTGCAAACCCACGCATCCAGTTGTTCAATGTTCTATACTCCCTATTACTGGGTTTTCCCCCCACCTTCTAGTCTTTCAAACCACCAGGCAGCATATACTCCAGCAGGGGTGTATTGACGTTGAACTGGCTGTATCCCGAGAGCCCATCCCACCCAGGACGCTAGAAGGAGAACAAGGTGCGACACTGCCCAGTCTAGGGCCTCCAGTACGTCTCGGAACTTATTATTGGAGCAGTGAATGAGGTCAGGGGCATTCAAGAAGACTGGGATGTTGTCGAGATGCCAAAAAATGACAAAGATATTGAGGGTAACCCAGAACTCTAGGAGGAGTCCCTGCATCCTCGATGGCAATCGTGAGACCAGGGAAGAAGGGTCGTGTAGCATTTTCGGGGCATCCAAAATGACGCCGTTGAGATTCCAGAAGAAGATGGCCTTCTCCTTGTCGTTTGGCACCGTCCGTTCAATCACCACCACTGCACCGTCCGGAACTGCCCGCTGCCACTCATGCCGCACGTAGCGTGCAACCTTGATCTCGGGCTGTTCGTCATCGGTAGCGGTGATGAATTGGGTAGCATGCCCCAGTCGAACTCGGATTGCCCCCTTGATGACTTTCAGGTACTCGTCGTGAGTTTCATGCCAGTGCAGGCCGCTAGACCAGGTTGAAGACTCTGGCAGTGTGATTTTTACCTGGCCTGTCTGGGAAAGATCGTAGGTGACAGCATTGGGGAGTGGGCGCTCAATGATATCTGGAAATTTGTTGCGGTCTGTAATTCTAGACATGTTGATTCTCACTGTTTTACTGGAGACAGGGTTCAGAGAAGACAAGCTTCGGAGGATTGCAAAGTATTTATATCTCACCCATGTTGAAGCTGGGGGGTTTGTAAGCCATTCGACTAGAACGCGCATGCGTAAGCACGGTCGGATTCGTAGTGTTTACGATTTTCCATAACGTTAGCTTGTAAGATAAAGACACATGACGCTTTGCGTGGTAGAAACCCTCGAAACTCGGTGGATATGTTGCTTGTAGCCCTCGCATACATAATGGTGGCAAAGTCAATGGCAACACGTCTTCAGATGTACAATTTCACATTTCATTTGGTTGCGCACTCATCAGCTCGATACAGGGCTGTGCTCATTGGGATTTCCGGTCCAAGATTCTGCCAGAGGTTTAATGGCAGTCCAATCGACATGTCTCTCGCTAAAAACACAGGGTCCGCCCAGGATCTCATCAATGCCTGGACCTCCCTCAGAGAATTGACCCAATTCGCCCTTAGACTTGCGTGGGAATAAACATCTGGGTGTATCACCGCAACAGAGCCATCTTTGGCGAAGATGCGGAAGAGTTCAAGCCCGAACGCTGGCTAACCAGTGACTCTGGGCATCCAAGTCTCATGAACAAAAACTTGATATCGGTACGTGAAGTGGCCTGGTCACAGTTCCGTGATTGCTGATTATCCGCTTGTACAGTTAGGGGCTGGAGCTCGAACCTGTATTGGGCGTCACATCGCAGCCCTTCAGATGTCGAAACGAGTCCCGCGCCTGGTTCGGGACTTTGACTTGACGCTTTGCGAGATCTCTCTGGACCATTGGAGCAGTGGACAACGAGGAATTACTACTTCTTAAAGCCGAGCAACTTTCGAGTTCTGTTGAGGGCGAGGAAAATGAGACATTGATCGCTGTATCACCTTGGGAGGAGGCCCAGTCTGACCATAACTGGTATCTTTATCATCATTCGTAGTAGACGTATGTCACGGCATCTGCCATGTACATCTATCGGCATAACATCATTCAAACCCTGCGTCTCCTCTGCTTCGGCTTGGACTTCTTAAACTCGGCTTTGATCTTATCCAGCAGCCCGTCTACCGTCAATACATCCACGGCGACACCCGCTAGACTCTTGGCCACCATGAGCGACTTCTTGAACGCCGGCTTGCTTCCTGCTGCTTCCTCAAATGGCGCCGTGTGTGCGCCACTCTCGGGGACGCTGCCATTGGCAAATGTGATCTGGAACCTGGGACTAATAGAAGGGAAGTCGTGGCTGATGTTACCCTGGTCGGTCGAGCCGCCGGGGTCTCGTGTCTTGTCAATATCCGCGTCAGGAAGCTCGCCGCCCAGCTTCTCGAACCACCGGGTGTAGGAAGCGACAAGCCCGTCGTTGTTGTTCATGTTGGCATAGCCATAGGGCCGCATTGTGAAGTTAAGCTTGGCGCCGGTACCGAGAGCCCCGGCCTTGAAGCACTTCTCGACGCGGTCGGTTAGGACTTCAAGCTGCTCCTCGTTGGCGGCGCGAATCTGGTAGCTCCCCGATGATAGAGCCGGAACGATGTTGATACGGCTGCCGCCCGACTTGATGATGCCGTGAACGCGGTCTGTGGTCCGCATCTGCTGGCGCATGTATGAGAGGGCGCTGTTGGCAAGCAGCAGAGCGTCTTGTGCGTTGATGCCCTGCCAGGGTGCCGAAGCAGCATGCGCCTCGCGCCCCTTATACTCGACATCAACACGGTCTGTCGACGTTGTGATCATGTATGGGGTGTCCGGGGTGTTGCCGGGATGCGAGATGAGCGAGATGTCAATCTTGGCATCCTTGAAAACACCAGCCTCGAGCATCTTGACTTTGCCACCGAGGGACTCTTCAGCCGGCGTGCCGAATAGAATGACTTTTCCAGAGAGCTTCTCCTTGCGCATGATCTCCGCCGTGGCAAGGGCTCCGCCGACAGATGCTGTTGCGATAAGATTATGACCACATGCGTGGCCAAGGTTTTCAAGAGCGTCATATTCAGCGTTGAAGCTGACGACTGGGCCATCTCCATTGCCCTCGAAGACTGCCATGAAAGCCGTCTCAATTTTGCCAACTGTGTCAGTGACCTTCCATCCCTTCTGCTTCTTCATGAAGGATGTCAACAGTTTGTGGGCCTTGAACTCCTTGTAACCAAGCTCCGGGTTATCATGGATGTTCTTGTTTATTGACCAGAGGTCTTTCTCGATGGAGTCGACATAGTCTGAAACATGCTCGACATATGGACTTGTTTCATTCTCCTTCTGGCGCGGCTGCAAGGAAGTCGGGGATGCGGCAACGAGGGGACCAATAGACGCCAACCCAAAGGCGGCGGCCATGAGGCCCTTGACATGGTCTATGCGAACCATGGCAATGAATTTGGGTTTTTAGATAGGATGGAGGCGTATTGAGCACAACTCAATTGAGTTTCTGCTTCATAGAACAAAGCAGGGAGCAGTCAGGCCAAGGGCGAACTACCACATCCAGAGCAACAATTAACGTCCGGAGCCCAAAGGGAATTATCTCGGCTTTATACATAGTCTAGTTAGCACCCTTCTTCAACCAACCCGCTTTCGGGGAATAGCGTTGCCCATGGTACAAGCGATGACGCCAAACTCTTGGTTACTCGCTTATTTGCAGACAAGTAGGTGATCTTCAAGGAACCAGAAGTACTCGCCGACACCCCGCGCCTATCGTCTCTATCTCATAGCAACCTTCCTAATGGGGAAAGAAGCTATGTCGATAATAAAGAATCACCGGCGCACTTCCATTGCCGAACATGCAAGCCGGCCGCTTTTAGGGCCGGAGTCATGGCCGGGGGGCTTGGCCGGCCCGCAGCGGGGCCATATTTGCCAACTTAGAGCCACGTCCTGGGCATCGGGTACAATTATCCGCAGCAATATATCACCTGATGGCTATCTAGAAGCGTCAGAAACCAAAGGAGTAATATCTTCTGTATTTTTCTCCCCACGGAGGTCGCATCAAGGCCGGCCCCTCCCCGACATTCGGAGGTTGCCGCCGTAGAAACCGGAGTAGAAACCGGCCGAGAGCACTGTTGAAGAGATAAGAAACTGCAGGGGGTCAACTCTATAGGACAGTTAACGTTACAGCATTGTTATTGATCCCTATATCGTTGGGCATTAGAAACATCAACCTCTTCGGATTACTACCGCAACTTCTTTTACTTAAGCCTCTTTAACACCGGCATTCGGCAAACACCTGCTAATGGCAGCAAGTCCCACGTGCCGCTCGCAACCTTGATAATCTTAACTTTCTTTTAAGCTTGTGGATACAGGGATCCAAATCCTGGGGATGTTGCCTATCACGGCATGATCATCCCTTCAGAACCACACTTACCCCTCATTTCTTCGAGTTATGACGTGATAGTCATTTGAATAATGTGCGGTGCAAGTTTCGCACTTTTCAACGAGATAGCTCCCGGGCCTCAACTTGAACAGGTCATGTCCTTATTGTTCAGGATATCGACAACCATGGGAACAACTGTTGTCACCCTCCAGGTTGAGATACCCGGGCCAGGGAGGATATCAAGTTAACCTGGAGTTATTGTAATAGGCATAGAATCGTAAAACGTTTCCCAATGCCTGCAGACCCAGAAGCGCCTCATCGTCACCCAGCCTAGCTCAGAGGCTCTTGGTGCAATCATCACGAGCGAATAACGAAAAATGCCTACGAAGCATACGCTCTATCTGCAATGAGCTCCCTGTCACCTGGGCTAAGCTCAGCAGGGCACGTCGCCGTATTGGCTGTGACCAGGATCACCTCCAAAGAAAGGACTTCGACACCCTCTTCAGCTATCCCGATAAATAGCGCATACAGCTTCCGAGGGCTGTGCTTCGTGCCACATCCCCCTCAAAACATTGGAACATTGCTACTCCTACGAAGTCCAGTATCCCAGAGAATTCCGGGTTGCTTTTCACGGCTTCGAAGGGCCGATGAGATGGGACCTGTTCCACCCGAGAGAGGATATACCAGCTATTAAAGAAGTAATAAGTTCATTTACCTGTTTCATATCGAGGTGATAAACATCCCACAGAGCATTTATGTGTCCCATGTGGGAAAAGAAACAGCCATCTGACACAAGAGGTTCGCAGATGAAGCATGTCCTTGGGGTTTGGTTGGACTAGCAGATCACTTCAGCTTCGATCTCGACAGCGGGATTTCGCAAGCTCAAACGCCGTCTTGATCTTGGGCATCAGTCCAAGGGAAGATCTCGTACTCTCTCATCAAACCCTATTTCATGAAAGTCCTTGGGGTGAAAAGGGGCACGAGTATATGCTGCTCGTGAATGCAGCTCAAGTCCAAGCCAAAGAATGCATCCCCAGCAATCCCTCCCTTTCCGGCAAACTAGATTTAGGGTCTAATTAGTTGAGTGGACTTGTCGTACAGGGTACATTGCATTGTAGAAAGGGCCAAATATCTGTCGATGAAGTCTTAGGATTTCCTCTCAACTACGGAAACGCCGCAGAAGTTGGGCAAAACCAAATACGTTTCCCTACAGTGGGATATTTCCACCGACTTGGTCTTTACTGGTGACTTTGACAGGCGAAATGTTCTGGTGGTCCAGTTGCTAAGCTAAGTGAAGTTGGAAGGGGCGTATGATGGACCAGACTGGATGCGATCCTTCTTAATCTTGGGACCTATCGCTGAGCAGGGGATGGGATATCAGTGGGTAGGGATCCTATGTAACGACGTATCGGGAAGCCTTGGGGAACCTAGCCGACAAGCACCAGAAGAAGAAGGAGATTGAGGATGGGCTTCTACGAGATTTAGAATGCTGCCTTCGATTAGAGTATTAGATATTGAATAGCAGTAGCTGAAGGATAGAATTGGTTAATGAACTTGTGTCAAAAAGGGTTGAGAGATGATAACTATGACATGAACTAATAACGAAACGCTTTTGGAAATAGACCAGTAAGATGTGCGGTATTATTCATACGATTGGGGCCATCCAGGATCCGGCTTACCCGGCCCAATATCCCCTTGGCAGTGGAAGTGCTTGTGGGACCAGCCTTGTCCCATAAAAGCCATAAGATTCTTAAGATTCTAGGAAACTTGAGTACGTTGTCAAGCCACTAGCCTATTATTGGCTTAAGCATGCCCCGCCAAGGGCATAATCCTCACGCCCTTGCGCCTTGCTGATGACATTGCAATACCGATGGCTTGGCCCACAACTTTCAGCCTCCATATAAGAAGCGTCCGAGGAAGATACGTTCTCTTGCTTGAATAACATATCACCAATCAAGTTCATAAATCGTTTCATTGCCTATCCAATCTTGGTCAACACGCAGACATGTTGCAAGCCACCTCTGTTCCTGGCGTCCTCTCCTCTTTCACCGAAACATGGTCACCTCGTCTCGTGGCTAAGATCAACGACCATCACGTCAAAGTCGCCAAAATTGACGGAGAGTTTATATGGCACGCACATCCTGACTCAGAGGAGCTCTTCTACCTTTTATCCGGAAAACTCAAAATGCAGATTGAGGGCCAAGATCCTGTGGTTATGAAGGAAGGGGATATGTTTGTAGTCCCGAAGGGGGTGAAACATAAGCCAGTTGGAGAAAACGCAAGCATTATGATGATCGAGCACGAAAGCACTGTTAACACGGGGGATCAGTCGGACTCTGAGAGAACGAAGCAGGTTCAGGATGCGCGGGAGGATAGTTGAAATCTCTTGTACAACTTCCTTGCCTCTGAGATGTTGGACTATTCTCTTCTTCCTTTCATACCTCATCTAGGTCTGGAAGGGGCAACATGTGGATGGAGCAAGAGAGAAAGGCGGTGGAAATGGGTAACGTCAGTTCGTCATCTCCTTCAATGCGGACCTTGAATATCCCACACGAACACTCCCGAAGGAAGCCCTCGGCCAGATCAGACTACAGGCCCGTTGTTGCAGTCGTACATGTATTGGCTTTGTTGTCGTTTGGCTGCGATCAGGGTTGCCTCCCAGGTATTAACTAGTTATATGCGTCTCATACCAAACCGTTCACAAGTATCAATGTATGGGGTTTATTCAACACGCTCAAGCCCTTCAACTAAGGAGCCTCATGGAGTCCAGGTGGGCTCCGCGCATAACCATCATCGCTTGGTAGTTCTCCAGGCTGTCGTGTGTCGGCGAGCTCCGAATGAGCCCTCGCTGTGTCTTCAAGCTCTGGCTGAATCTTTTGTGTATCTGGAAGTTCAGCCTTGTACTCCTTGCGATGTGACGCTTGATCGACATCATTCTTGCTCGAACCCCTTCTCATGAACCGTCTCCAAATCAGAAAACCCAGGCCACCGAGCAACACGAGGCCTCCAATGATCGATCCAACGGATATGCCTGCAACTTTACCCGTAGATAGCTGTGAATTTGAAGCCTCGCTTTCTGTTATTGATAAAGGAGTAGTCTTAGTCCGGGCGGTCGGAGTTAAAGACGCAGTACCAGAATCATCAGCCGCTGTCGTCGTAGTCATATCCTCCGCTGCGATGGAGAGGTTGAAGTTTGTCGAGTTTGCCAAAATAATCTCCGAACCGGCTGCGTATAGCGAAAAGTGAAACACGCCCGCTCCACTCGGTCCCAGGTTTTCAGCAAAGCCGTCCAAGGTCATGTTCCAATCGAACCGTTTGATGGTTGTATTCTCTAGACATCGGCAGTTAGCTTGTGAGGATCTGGCACCGGTAAATATGCTTGCTCTTTATTTCACGAGAGTACAATGGACTTCCATCCACCGGTCTTGGATAAATTTCCCATAGACGGAGGTCCCATCTAACAGCGTCATCTGACTTCCACTCGACAGGCACGAAGTTATGATAAAAGTACCCGATATTGTCATTCCATTTGCGTTCGGGGCGTGGGGGACCGGGATCCAAAAACACGCTCTTGCAATGACCACTTCTGGTAAACAAAAGGATGAAGAGGCTTAGCGGTAGATATGGAGGCATTTCGTGGATTGAATGAATGGCTTGCTCGAAACTCCACGTCGAAGCTACCTTACAGAAGGGAAAAGGCGAAAATAACAAAGAAGAAAGTCTTGGCCTTCTCTATATATGTAAGCCTCGTCTTCTCGTATTCTTCTTATTTTATGGAGGGAAAACAGGCTTGTTAGCTGGTGCTCTGGCAAAAGTGCCGTTGGGGGCCAACCCGTAATAACCAATACGGCGTCAGGCATCCGATCGCCATCCAGTCACCCAGTCAAAGACAATATTGCTGCAAGTCAACGTCACTATTCCTTTCAGATCGACAAACCCGGTAGCGAACATGGAATTGCAGTTCCAATCAAGGGCGCCACATAAACAACCGACCAGGGTATGGCCGACACCAGCCTTATTTCCATCCTTCAAATGTAACCGAGGGTTACATTGATTAATGAGCTTCAAGGTTCATGAGGCCTCAGTTACCGCATGGTCAGTAATTGGGACTTTATTCTCCTTTCCCTATGATGATAATGCCTAGGCCTACCGAGATTGTTAATTTATATCTTGCTGAAGTATCCATCATCTCGTTAACGCTCCCCCTCGTGAAATCCGTCTTTGCCCTGTCTCATGGCGATATTTGAAACGATTGACGTTGTCTTTGAGCGACCTGGTCGACTGAATAGCAGCCGTGACTATCGCCAACCTGGAGACGGGCAATGCTCAAAGGATCCATTGTCAAAATTTACAGCAAGTCTCCTGTGACCGGATTGATGGTTGGTCGGGAGCCTTCCGCCCAGACAAGGGCATTAGCACCCTCGTGGACGTCTATCACCACCCAGAGCTCCATCGGCGCCGCTGGTTGGTGATCCAAGCCCTCCGGCAATGACGAACTCTGTCACTGGAACGTCAAGGCAGCGTCTTCTGACTTGCCCAGGTTATCAGGTAGCCAGGTTAGCACTTGTGCTTGGCATCCTCGCATTTATCCACACAACTAACGGCTAAAGTGTTGCATCCCAGACCACCATCTCCACAAAATCGCGGATTATCGCTTTTAAAACTGGCGAAACCTGCCCTTAAATAGAACAACGAAGTTCTTGCAGCTATCAAAAAATCTCAAGCCACCTACCTAGCTGCACTCACCACTCTTCTGTCTAACCCATACATGTTCAAAATGGGGACGGTTCGCGAGATTCGTTGGGGAATCCTTGCCACTGGTGCAATCTCGGCGACGTTGTAGGTTGATCTTTACTCCCCAAACCCAAGTTGCTTTGCTCATGGCACTTCATAGCACGAAAGACTTGCTCCTTGACCCGAGCGTTCGTGGCGTCAAAAACATCAAGCACACAGTTGTCGCGGCTGCCTCCTCCTCGTCGAGTGCCCGTGCTGAGGCATTCCTCAAGGATGTGGGCGCCCCTTCAACTGCCAAAGCTTACGGCTCGTATAGGGAGCTGGTTCAGGATGCCGACGTCGAGGTCATATATGTTGCAACGCCACATTCACACCACTACCAAAATGTCATGCTTTGCCTAGAGGCTGGGAAGCATGTTCTTTGCGAAAAGGCCTTTACCGTCAATGCCAAGCAAGCGCGTATTTTGGTGGACAAGGCCAGGGAAAAGCAGTGTTTCTTGATGGAAGCCTTCTGGACGAGATATTTCCCATTGACCGACTACGTACGATATGTTATTAGGTCTGGGAAGCTGGGAACCATCTATAGGGTCTTTTCAGACTGTAGTATGGGGATGTCCCCGGAAGTCTCCTTCAATGATGGAAAACATCGCATGGTAAATGCAAGCCTTGCCGGTGGCGCATTGCTTGACCTTGGAGTGTACAGCTTGACTTGGCCGTTTTTGGTATTCCAGCAAACGCAGTCCTCCAAGGAACAGCCAAAGGTGCTCTCTTTCATGACCAAGGTATGTCTCCTCCAGAGCAACTAATTACTTTCGAGACTCCAGTTGCTGAACTGAAAACAGTATGAGCAAACATCTGCGGATGAAACCACAACGATGATCCTAAATTTCCCTCGCGAGGCATCTGCTGGTGGTGATGCACACGCCATCGCTACCACCTCTATGCGAGTTGGAAGCGTCCCAAGCGATTCCTCTCAGGCTAGTGTGCGCATTCAAGGGGAGCTTGGAGAGCTGCAGCTATTCCCTGCACCGCATAATCCTAACGCTACTAAGCTGATACTAAAGAATGGAGATATTGAGGAGAAGGTATGGCCTAAGCCCGGCCCTGGGAAGGGAAGTGGGTGGTACAATGGATTTTTGTCTCACAGAAACCCGGAAGGAGAGGGCCAAGGTATGTTTTGGGAAGCCGATGAGGCAGGCTTTGCCATCATGGAAGGCAGGAAAGAAGGCAGACATCTGGACTTGGCTGAGACGGTATCAATCATGGAGGTCTTGGATGAGGTTCGCCGCCAGGGAGGCCTGGTTTACCCGGAGAAGATCGAAACAGTAGATTACCCAGTAGAGTTGTAAACATAGGATCCGGCAGGGTCTTGGCTATAGTCGCTCAAATAAGTAGCCTGTCAACCCCCAAGCATCGACGAAAGTACGAGGTAGTCTGTTCTCTTCAGCCAAGTCTTGCTTGGATGTCGTAATGCCAAGTGATTTCTAGATGCGTGAACCATAGTAGTTTATAACTTGTGAGGGTTAGTAGGCAGACTTCGTGTTGGCTGTGGCTTAAGTGACATACCGTTGATACTTGATAGTTGACAAAACGCGTGAATCCCACAGCCAAGAGCAAGGCGACGTCTCTACAAAAGTCGAGTCAACAGAAGACAGAATAACAAATCATAAGAACCTTCTCCATAGTGAAGAGGGCTGATGTAATGGTATTGGGGAGGGAGAACCTTGTGACAGTGTAATAAGATCTACACTGGCAGAGGGACATCAGGAGGTACTGAGGTTATATCTTTCATAGGCTTTCTGCGACCAGGGTCGGCACGCCTACCTCACACTGCTCAGTATATGTTAAACTGATACGTTCGTTCGTTGGGAGGAGCATCCCCTGGTGTGGCTGGCACAGCCGAAGCTCCCCGATCCCTGAAGCCAGAACAATTCCGTGAAAGTTCCCCCGCATAGAGGTTGGGCGAAGGAGACCTAAAATGGCAAGATGTAGCACCATTCCGTTAGTTGTGGGCCTCGTTATAAGCTTTGTGGGGGTGGAGTGGTTGGTTAATGTCATGGCTCTGGGTCAGAAGGCGGAGGGGGGATGGTCGAGCGATATTCCCCGATACCTCTCAGACATTTTTGACATCCAGGGCAAAGCAGGATAGGTGGACTAGTTATTTTTTGGACTTTGATAAGATCTTAATAAAGCATCAAGAGCCTCACCCAAGTCCGGTTTGTCTCGATTTGTAAATTGACATTGAGCTATTTCGCATTGGCTATAACTTCTAACCTACAAGGATGGGCCTTCTACTATGATGTGTACCTGGTGGAGAGCCTTAATGCACTGTCGATGATTCTCTAGGTGCAAGTCCTTGTTTCAGGAGCTGTTACCGCTGTTCATTGGATAGAGTCAAAGAAGGTGGCGAAGGATCTGACAGTATGTCCAGCTGTGCAATCAAACGCCTACTTCCCGCGCAAAGCTCAAGGAACAGATCACTTCATCTGCTTACGAAGAAGAGATACATTCTGGGTACAGCCACACCTCGTGGTTCGAGATCAACAACAACGAGGGCACTTGAAATGCCGATGGGTTCATGGCCACCATGTCATTGTGTACCACAAAGGATAATACAACAGTTGCAGAAACGTCCTATTGTGGGACCCCTGTGTCATCCGTATGGCGTGGACAAAGGTTTTGGGAGGCAAGGCCATCAGTTGTGGCATCTTGTAGCTGCTCTCTCGAGTATTTGTAAGACTTCTATGTTCCCGGCTCGCACAAGCCAATCGGGAACAGATTCTAGGCTACTACTAAGTTCTACAGCACCCTTCTCCACAAGCCTCGGATAGTTACACTGAGGACGAGATGTAACGAACACATGTGGGGTAGTGGCAACTCATTCTCCGATGTGTTCCATGATCACACTAATGAGATAGTGATCCCGACAAAATACAGCCCAAGAGATTTCGATTAGAAAGGTTACAAGATGAATACAACCCCGTACTCGATGATCTCTCACCGTGAACCCTTCTGATAAGCAGGATCTTGCGCATATTGTACGCTTGGCCCCCTTACGTTGGAGTGATAATTGAGTTGGATCCAGTGTTACCAGTTCGAGAACACCACTGTGGATCCCGAGTGTTATCCATCGGTAGACAATCGTATAGCTTGTGATGAAGGCACAAAATGTATACCCTCTTTCTGTGTGTTGATTCTGAAACTTCTAAATGCGGTACAAGGTTAGTCCTGGGTTGGTGGCCGCAGAGCGGATAGATGCCTCGGTCCGACTGCTTGCTTATGTATACATGCGCATGTCCTCTTGCATCAAGCCATCGGGCATCGTTGTGATACATTTCCTCCTAAAGACGGTTTAATAGTATCGGAGTCAAAGATAATTATGGCAGCCTTAAATCTATAAATTCTACCCGTAACCCAGCAACGCACCACCTCCCAGAATCTCTCCATCACCTCAGTTCTCCACCTTCCAACAAGTTTCCAATTCTTTAGTCAACATGAAGTTTTCCACCGCCACCCTTCTATCTCTTGCTCAGGGCATTATCGCCATGCCATGGTCGTCTGGCAAGTCCAAGCATTCTGGTTCAGTCTCGTCGATCAATGAAGACATCACGTTAGTAACGCAACCTCCGCCTTGTTTAAAACTCTACACCTCCCAGCATTGGCATAAGCACACTTTGTTTTGAAGAAGGCTTGGCCTTTCCAGGTGAAAATCACGCACTGAATTCTACTCTAGCTTCTCCATCAAGGTCTCCCAGTCCCCATTCAGAAAGACGGAGAAAGATGAAAACGATGTTTGTTGGAGGGCGTGCTTTCAAGAGGCCCCTCAATGTCCAGAAAACATGGTAAGGCTAGCCCTAAGCTTCTCGCTCGCTCATGCTGTTTACCGTGCTGACGACATCTTAGTATCCGACACGCTTCGTACGAGGATTTGTTGCTTCTCTTGGTGCCATCTTACTGACTTTTATGTCACAGGGAGATTGCTGGACTTGCTGCCGTACTTATAGCGACAATTAGCGGCTTTGAGTTGCCCACATTCAGCTAGGGGTGGTTACAGGGCTTCCCATTCTGCTTCTCTGAAGGCACTCCATGGTTACTGCAGGCTCTATGCTAGCATTGTCTCACCATAAACAGTGCCCTCGCCGATCACTACCTTACGTTCACTTCTATCTGCTAGTTATGGAGTACTAGGCACTTATTGAATACGACGCTCATTAAATATGACGCTCATTAAATTATTCTTTGTCTCTGAGTAAAGTCAAACGTCGGCAAGTCTCGAGCCGGTTTAGAAAATCTTTTCTAAACTGATACCTGACGGTAAATGTCAATATCATAATACTCGCAATAAAAGGGCGGTTGAACACGACCACAGTCAATAGAGACACAATACTGGTTAAAACCTATCAGGCGCGACCTATGGACCAGCGCTATCTAGTCTATCATGCCAGGCGTAAATGGGGTGTGTTCTTCTCAGGCTATTCGTTACGTCATAGTTCGCCCTTGTCGCTATGAATCTCATGTAATGGCTCAACACAGAATACAGCTTCCGCTTACAGTGCTGCAGCCGGTCGTGATAACTCGACCCCCAACGTTTGGAATGGCGACTAAAGAGAAATGGATCATGTCTCAGATCGCACCGACCAAAGAAGAGCTAGCAGCAGGCGACGGCTGCCATCTCGACGAAGGAATGAGTCTGAACAACTATCCCGACAACAAGTTCAGCGCTCAAGAGGCCGCGAGAGCCATAACTGCACCAGTGCTGCAAGAGACTGATCCTCCCGCTGAGCTCTATCGCTTGAATGCCTTGCTGTCGGAAGCCCTGGTGGAACTGGACGCCGACCGGGAGAAACTGTTCCATCTACTTGCCGCCATTCAAGCATTGCCGCAGACACCTCAGATTGACTGGTCGCAGCTCCCAGGTTTCGGCAGCATGTGGAGTGACTTGTTCGGACTGCATCACCATGGGACAGATCCCTGGGAGAAAGAAGAACAGCCCTTGCCCAGTGACAGAAAGGCAGAGCTACGTCAGCACTTCAAAGCCTCGGGGACTGTCGAGGCCGAGTTGTATGTCCGCAACTTTGTTGTTGTGACGGCGCATTGGGGATACGAGACGCTGAATCTGGTTTGCACGAGGCATCTTGGGCTGGACATCTTCATGAGCGGTATACACGCGTGGTTGTCCGTGGCGGGATGGAAGCTGATCAAAGATTTGAGGCAAGGCCAGGTGAAAAGCTGGTCAAGGGTAGTGAAGGGCCGACCGGACCGGTGGTATGGAGTTGAAGCCACCATGGCTGAACATTGGGATTGCTGGAGACGTACGTTTCTGAACCCCAGCCAAGAGGACAGCTTTCTTTCGACTGAAGCCAGGAAACTGGCCGCAGAATGCCACAATTTAATGCAGGAGAAGGCCTGGTAGCTGTCAATGGGACTATCTGGCTGTCATATAGACAACGAGTAAAGGCAACCGCCACAGAATAAAAAGAAGGCCAACAGAAATGCGCCGATTGCAAACCCACCCTGAATGTCTCCCATCACGGCAGTATACACGACAGAAACAATGAGAGGCAGCACAAGGCCAGTACATCCGCACAGAAATACGACAAATGAATCCAAAGATTCCACAAACCGGATCCCCCAACCAGTCGAGCTTCCTTTCCGGGGACACGCGCTCAGCCTCTTGGTAACACATGGTAGACTACAAAGCATATGGCTCCGCGATAAGAGGAGTACGTTGTTGTTCTAAAGAAAAAAAGATGCTGTGTACTTTACTATGTGTCTTGTCAGCCTGGAGGCAAAATCAGGCTCTGCTGGGAAAGCCTGAGAGGCAGCCAAGGCAGATCGAAACGGAAATCAGCCAACCTGCCCAATCAAATTTATGTCGACAGGCAGCGGTAACTTGACTCTTGCACTTGTTGGCTGCGACATGTCCATACCATAGCAGTCCTCCCCTACCAGTCGGTGGTGATTGGACCTCAAAAGCAAATGATAAAAGTATCTCGTGGTGAATTCTCCGCCCTTTTCGGTAATTTTCGACGCTTTATACAAGGCTATTTCTTCTTCCAAAAAACATGCCCAATCTTCAATCCCGATCGCATGCAAAGCATCCTAGCTCATAATACTTTGGTCCGCCTGGGAATCCTTCGCCGAAAGGAATGTCTTTCGCATACGCAGAAAACAGAGCGCAGACAGAGAACAACGGCGCGCCCGGAGCAGGCCGATATGGTTCCGCGTAGAACGACACACACCCTTTCCTATCCGCGCAGAATTTTGCACAACCTCCCAACCCGGTGGTCGACAAGGGAAAGGTGATGTAAAAGGGCGATTGCTCAAAGGTGCCTCGGGTGACCTCTTTGCCGCAGACTTTATCCGATGGCGGGGGAACGATTTCTGTATAAGTCGGGCAGGGAACGGTTGACGTGGTGCTTGTCGGCGCTTCAGATGTTGAAGTGCTCTCGAGAACTGAAGTCGTGAGGCTTGCCGTGGTAGTGGTGAGAGGATCCGAGGAGCTTGGCTTGCAGAGACTGGCGCTGGCGCCCCATGGGGCCAGAGCGAGGCAAGATAACGCGATAGCTCTCAGCGGGACCATCGTAATGCAGCTTGGGGAGGATAACGTTGTAGCTTAGAAAAGAGTGTAGAGTCTTAAAGAGTGTAGAGTCTTGGAGACTGGAGATGTGGGAGCTTAAAAGATTGGCATCCGACAGCCAGGAAAGGGATGGTAATATTACAACACGTCACTTCGAGCTTAGTTAAGAGAAGCCCGCAGGGGCTATCGTTGTGGCGTGCGTCAAATAGCCTGGAAAGGCAAGGCTTTCAACACTATTGGCACACTATGGATATTGCGCATGCACTACAGATTACTAGTCTAGTATAGTCCCAGGAACCATGGTAAAAAGATAAGGCGAGGCCGATGGTGGCTCTCTCTTCTCCGCGCCGGATAGTCGGAACAACTCATACTTTCAACCAGTTTCCACAGACATCTCCTTTGCCCGGGGTTCAGTGTGATGAAAAAGGTCATCTTTTGGGCACATGGACTTGAAGCATCTCAACGATTAATGACTTCGTTTCCAAGGTCCTCCACGCTCAGCTTCACAATTCGGCGGCGTCCAGCCTGGTTCTTCCACCACGTCTTCTCGTTCTCGCGGGCGTAGATCAAGAGGTTTACAAAGCATGATAATACATGGCCCATCCATATTGTTTCGTCCTCGTGGTACGCCGTAGGAGACTTTCCGGTGCCAGAAACCATGTCATAAGGCCACCCAGGCGTACCGGTTGAATTGCGTCAGACACATTCTTTTGCCGGCCTCGTAGATGAAAAACTCCCAGAGGCCATCAGCCAGCCATTCTTGGAGGCCAATCTCTGCCGAAAGCTGACGCCGGTCGACGTCATATTGACATTGGTGACACAATTATAGCAGTTGGTAGTGAAGTTGTTCCAGTCCATGACCACCTGGCTGGGGATTGAGGCTGTGACGCAAGATTTCACAGTTACCACGTTGTATCCAGCAACTGCGCAGACGAGACTGTTGACTTGTTAGCAAGGCCAATTCGCCCAATGCTCCGGTACGATCCTTGAGACTATGTTGAGGATTGTACAAATATCTCATTGCTTGAATCATTTGCGTAGTCTATCTATGTCTACGTAATAGCCGATAGTTTAGACGCAAAGTCTGTTCGTCCTACCAAGGCGACGCTCAGTATTGCCATCAGAACTGAGATATTATGCGCCACGGGCAGTGTCCTCACTACCTTTTCCTAAATCTGTTCCGACCCTTTTCACCACCTCGAACGCTTGAGAAATCCGATACTTGAATCCCCGTTCAACGCCAACTGTATCAATCGCAGTCAGTCAAATGCCCAAAGCTGGGCGCACTATAGGGCACGGTGGCAATAGGGGATGGTTGAACTTACGGATGATCAAGTGAATGTATTTTGCTATCACAGGTGCCCATATCAACACGGCAACGAGTTGTCCAACGCTCCACTTACCCCTATCTGCCTGTGACAGCATATTTATAAGCGGAGGGCGAACTGCGGCTAGACCGAAGGCAATGCAGCCTCGGCAACGAACATCAGGATGGTGGCCACCTTTACAAGTGTACGTCTCGTCCAGTCATACATCCGTAAACGTCCCTTGGAGAGTCGCTTGTGTCTGCTTTGAAACCATTCCATGGCGCCGATTGCTCCCCAGAGCTTGTCCCACCAGAATATGCCGAGCAGACCGAGAAATGCGTAGATGGTTGCCGCGGGTAATCTATAAGAGTAAAGGCCAAGGCGCTTTTCAACGCAAAAGGTGCGAAGGGAAGGGTGGCCGCCGCACTCGGGCAGGCCATTCTGATCCTTGAACATCTCGTATACCCTGTCAACGTGCACGCTGGCTGCTGTATCTACCGCGGCGGCGGCAAGCACTAATGCGACAGTGGAGAGGATCAGGTAATAGATGGAATTCAGACGGGCACGGCGTAGGGTTATTTGCGTGAGGACGATAGGCCAAGCTCCCATGCCGGCAACCACTTGGATACTGTCGCGATTCCACAGCAAGCTCTGCCAGTTCTTTGCGCCACTGAAAATGGCTGGTCGGGCGTTGACGCACAGCAATGCAATTCCTATAGCGACGATGAAGAAGCACTGAGCTTCATGCAGCTCGGCAAGAAAGGTGCTTGTAGCTTGAGCAAGATTTGTCCGCTCCATCTTTTGAAGGGCCGAGGCCGGGTTGACGTTGGAGTCGTGTTTGCAAAGCAGGCGGGTGGACACAGTCGTGATTGTATCAATCAATTTGCCTCAGTTGAGCAAGAGGAAGAATGCCCAGGCATATACCGCCATTGCCGTTTGCGTGATATACGATATAAGTACCTGAGGATAGCCAATCAGTATCAGCAGAGCTATCATACGCCGTTTCACTTACGCCAGGCCCAGCGATATCAACGTTAATATCGCTCTCCAAACCATTGCAGACCGACTTGAGGGCATCATATACCATGATCCACCGAACCTTATCACCCTCGATATAAGTCGAATCTGGGCGACTAATGGAGCAGTCACCCATGCTCTTGTCGCGGCAGCTCGCCGCCGCACATTCAAATGTGTTATTGAGGACCCCAACTCCATCGAAATCAGCTGCCTTTGTGAATTGAAACTCAAATAATGCGTCCTTTATCAATGCGTTGGATGAGTCGTTAAGCGACGGAAACGTTGTCGGAGCCAGCACCACCGAAGCCAGTGAAAGACAGTGCCAGAGGGTCTTCCATGAGCTGAAAAGAGTTGTTGTATTGCCACATGTCTTTGAGCAGTTCATCGAGCCGACAGGGCCATTCCATTCCACGCACGCGTCAAGAAGCAGTGACATTGGCTCTATCCTATTGGCGTCTGCCTTTTTGTCAAGACTGGTAAACAGGTCCCATGACCGGGAGAGCGTTCCTTCGAGAATGGCGCCTGTGTCTGGCCGCTCCGTAGCGTCTTTCGTGAAGCCATCACGGGTACCGTAGTCGGAGAGGATGTTGATGATGCCGGAGCTGCTGATGGGTGATGTCACGTTTACCCGCCAAGGTGGCGTGATATTGTGTTTATCGAGCAATTCTTCAGCCGCCATGTGTTAAAGAGGAGGATGGAGTCTTCTCAGTTAGTGGCTGGTCATGAGACGGGGTTGACATCAAGATGTATGGAGTAGAACTCTTGTAATGGAGTTGGAGATTCTCGCCGAGGCAGCATAGCCTCTCTTTGAGTCTTGTTACGTGCTTACTAAGAACTCGGCGGTGCTATGTGGCAATACGACCTCAAAAGACAGGGCAAATGATTGTCGAGCGAATATGATGCTGCGGGAAATTCGTGGGTGTGTTTAGGATATTGGCTTGGAGTTCTATAACTGTCACACTAAGCAGCTTGCCGTTGGGCGTTGAAAGCATACGTGGTGGAAATAGAGTTAAGCCTATTTTTAGCTCTATCTTGCTTTATTTCAAGCTATCCTTACTGATGTCACACTTCACAAGGACCCATTTCTCCTCCCGGAACACGGACCTGCTTGCCATCTGGGAAAGTGAGAAGAGCATCTGGCGCCTCAGGCGTCGTGGCCTCCATGATCAACGGCTCAATAACTCGCACATCTCTCCACCCCAGAGAAATCAACCAGCCTCCTTTTACCCTAATGTTTGAGCACTTGCCAGATGACCACGTCGCGGGCAAAGCTGGGAAAAGGCGAATCTCGACGACTTGCTTACCGTCCGCCTCAGGCCGCAGTGTAGACTGGACAAGACATTCTAAAATACCAGCGCAGCCGCCAAAGTTCCCGTCGATTTGGAACGGCGGGTGATTGTCCAGCATGTTTGGTAGCGTCGAGTCTTTCAAAAGCAGATCCATGTGCTGTCCACAACCCTCGCCGTCGAAGAGCCGAGCGTGAAGGTTCAGCAGCCATGCCCGGCTCCAGCCTGTGTGGCCTCCTCCGTGGGCAGCCCTTCGCGCAAGTACCTTTTTTGCTGCAGCGGCCAAGTCTGGTGACGTTACGGGGCTGATATAATCGCCGGGGTATAGTCCGAAGAGATGAGAGACGTGTCGATGACCGGGCTCTAGTTCCTTGTAATCCTTCAAGCCCCATTCCTGGATCAGTCCCTCCTCGTTCACAATTAACGGTGGCAACATCTTGAGCGCTTTTTGGACTTGGCTTCGGAGTGGGTGGTCTTTGTTGAGGATGTCGGTGCTCCAAAGGAAGCTTTCGAAGGCGATACGAACAATAGTCATGTCGATGACGGAACCTTCGCACAGTATCCCGGCCTCACCAGATTCGGAGATGAAGGTATTCTCTGGGGACAACGACGGGTTGGTGACGAGGTACTTGCTGCATGCTGAAGGTATGAGAAAGTCGAGCAAAAACTCTACACACCCTTCGAGAACATGAGCAACGCGAGTATGTAGCGTCGGTTCGTACTGGTACGTCAGCATCTTGACGACGTCTATGCAGACCCAGACACCTCCGAGAGGCCAAATGGTAGAGGGCATCCACCGATCTTGGGGATCAGTATCAGCCCAGATATCCGTGTTGTGATGGGCGCACCATCCCCGGCAGCCATACATGACCCTCGCTGTCTTCTTCCCTCTCTCGGCCATTTTCTCCAGAAGATCCATTACCGGCAGGGCGCATTCGAGGAGGTTGCAAGGTGCGGCCGGCCAGTAGTTCATCTGAAGATTGATGTTGATTGTATACTTGGACCCCCAGGGCGGAGCAAACGAAGGGTTCCAGATGCCCTGCAACGTCGCCGGTAAGGCTTTGTCCGAATTGCGGCTCGACGAAATAAGGAGATACCGGCCGTAGTTATGGTAAAGCGCTACTAGACCTGGATCTCGGGCGCCTTTTATCCTTTCGTTGGTTGGGAGGTGGCTCGCATCTGGCCACAGGCGAAGGGTCGTTCGGTTGAAGAGGCTGGTGTAATCTTTCCGATGGCAGTCGACTAGCTCACTCCACGATTTCTCGAGCGCTGCGTTCACATCATGAAGGGCCGAAGCTTCTGGGTCGGTGACTCGAAAAGTCGTCTGGGCGCCGATGGCAATCACGCATCGGGACGTATTGACGACCAAGCAATTGCCGACTGCCTCAACATGTCCATCGGTCGCGTCACAGGATACGCCGAGAACGAGGGCCAGGCGATTGCTATCTCTTCCACCTGGCGTGGCGTGGAGAATGATGCGTCCATCTTGGGCGCGGATGCTGTCGAGATACTCGTTCACTTCCCACTCAACCTCGCTCTGTCGGGTCAAACGCACGACAAAGCGAGTCGTCTTGGAAGCTTCGAAACGAATTGCCAAGACATTATCGGGAAAACTGGCGATCGCATCACGGCGGAACGATACGCCTCGGCATCGGTACTCGGTGGTGCTCTGAGAAGTCCTCAGATCAAGACGTCGCGTGAAGCCGCTGACATGGGCATCGCCATGGCCGAACTCGACTGTGCAGGTTCCCAACGGCTCATAGTGCCGCATGCTCGCAGGCGTGGCGAAGAAGGCTTCCCTGACAAGGGTCTCTGCCTCTTTGTGTCTCTCATCTCTGATGAGCTGCCGCAGTGTGGCCAGGCTGCGGCTGGCATCCCTGGGGGTTCTGTCCTGCGGGCCGCCGTACCAAACTGAATCCTCGTTGAGCTGGATCAGCTCGGTGGACGTTCTGCCGTGGATCATGGCCCCTAACCGGCCATTTCCAATTGGAAGAGCCTCGGACCACGATGATGCGGGGGAGTTGTAGTGCAGGAGCAAGCCCTGATCGGCGCCAGCTGATTCATTATCGGTCATGGCTCTGGAAGCGCGTGCCGCCTTGCCGTAGTCTGTGGTTGCTGGGGACTAGCGAGTTCCCGCTTGAGATGAGGGGAGTTAGCCGCTTCGCTAGAATTGCTAGGCCTGGCTTGATGCGTGTATGAACTGATCATTCCACGGTCCGTTGGGTGCAGCGGTTCAAGGCGGCGTCTGCCGTTTTAACCCCAGAACAACCACAAGCCGGTGTGGGCGGCTGGGGTACGGATGCATTGAGCCATCTTATTCGAGGAATTATTGTTAGGGTTGGCATTACGAGGGACGCCGACCCCAGAGTCATAAGCTTTGGGCAAAGCTTGGCTGTCGCGACTTTAGCCGCCATCCAATGGCTGGCTATACGGCCGGAAGTCTGGTCGGTCTGGAAAAGCAATTTTCGGCAGGATTGCCGTCGAGGAAAAGGAACTTTGTGCAAGTCCATGGCCACATGAGCAAGGTGGGTTGGTTATGTGTCGGAATGGCCAAACTCTCTGCGCCAGCATGTGGCAACCGGAGGCCAACGTTGTTGGCACCGACTGCTCGGCACGACCGCCTGTCGAGAACCCTAGGATGCAACCTCGCTAGGATATGGGGAGAAGGTTGCATTGGGATTTCCCATCAACCCTTTGATATAAATAGCGCCGTGGGACATGCCCTTCGCGAAGGTTTCTGTTCCTCTGCGACACTCTTGCTCCATCCTCTGAACATCCGTTGAGGGAGACGCAAACATGCCTATCGTGGCGCGACGACCATCCCATGAGCGGCAGATCATCTACCAAGATGTCGTTGCTGATGCCGAAAAGTCTGGTGTTGCCGTCGAAGAGGTTGTCACGGCTCGTATCACCGAAGACCACTTGATCACCAAGTCAAGGGAAGCTCTTAATCTTCGATCCAAAGCCGGTTTCCGCATCTTCCTGATCATGCTTGTCATGGGCTGCAATCAAGCCGGGTAAGTGCCTATCCCAGCTCTTCTCTTGAGATTGGCATCTCCCAATAAGCTCCCTTTCACCTACCTGATCATGGCTAATTACTGGAACGACTGCAGCTACGGTATCGACTGGGGCGTCATCAGCAGCATCAACTCCAACGTCTACTGGCATAAGTATTTCGGATTCGGAAACAGTGGCTCGACGCTCGGGGTCATCAACGCCTTGATGACCATTGGCAACTTCTGCGGTGCCCCATTCCTCTCCCTGGCAGATAAAATCGGCCGTCGTAGTGTCAACTTTATAGGCTGCGCCATCACCATCATCGCGGCTATTATTCAATGCTTCTCACCCAATGTGAAGCTGTTCATGTTCGGTCGCTTTCTCTTGGGCTTTGGCACTGCTCTTTGCACGAGCTCGCAGTATATCGCTGAAGTTTCTCCCCCGCACATTCGTGGCAAGTAAGTACAGGCTTGTTCTCCTTCCAAGTGCTTTGTTGACATGGTGGATCAGCCTCGTCGGTATCTTCGGCGCCTTCTATCAAGCCGGTTCCCTGGCCATCATTGGAATTATGATGGGCTTTACTCACTGGGAAAGCAACTGGAGCTGGCGAGTCGCCTTCCTTCTTCAGTGCATCTTCCCTGGTATTGTCTGTGTTACTATCTACTGGCTCTGCCCCGAGTCTCCGCGATACATGGTCATGAAGGGCCAAAGAGAAAAGGCCCGAAAAATGATCTCCCAGTATTTCACCTCTTCAGAGGACGTCAACCATCCATTTGTGGATGACATGATGTCTCAGATCGACGAGTCTATCGAGACGAGCGTCGTGGGCTTCCGCGCCATATGGGACTTTCGCGTCTTCTTCACCAAAGCTGTCGGATTTCGCACATTTATCCTCCTGCTTTATTCTATCTTTCAGCAATGGAACGGTATTTACGAAACCCTGGCCTTTTCCTTGGAAGATATATCTGACGTTTCCAGGTGGTGGCATCATCGGCCTGTACCTCGATCCCGCCCTGCAGACCATCGGCATCACCGAGAAGCTCAGCGTCTTGGGCATCAACCTCGGTCTGACAGCGACGTACTTCGTCTTTACTCTCTTCGGCGCTTACATCATTGAGACTTTCCGTCGACGTACCCTGATCTTTGCGGGATTGATCGCCATTATCATTGCGCAAACTGCCGTCACCATCACCAGCTGGCAGGTCGAGGCCCAACCGGGTCGCAAATATCTTTCTTACCTCACTGTGGTATGGATCTATAGCTTTCAGGTTTGCAGTGCATCCTTGATTGCAACCATGCACAACTTGTATCCGGTGGAATTGCTCTCCCTTCCGCTGAGAGCAAAGGGCATGGCACTGTACACCATGTTCCAGGTATGACTTACGACGCCCATTCGCTTGATCTCCTTGGCTAATCTTTGGAAGGGTGCCGCAGGAGTAGTTCACAACTATGGTATCTCGGTCGGCATCAAGAAGGTCGGGTACAAGATCTGGGCCGGTATGTGAAGTGTTTCACAAAATATCAACGGATTGCTAACAACTTGTATAGTTTACATTTGCTACAACTTCTTCCAACTCATCGCAGCCTATTTCGTCTTCCCCGAAACCGCAAAGCTCAACCTGGAAGAAATTGATCACATATTCGAGACAAAGGGTGTCAATCCAATCAAGCTGAGCGTCAGGGTTGCGGATGCTAAATGGGCATCGCTGAAGGAGGACAAGATTCGTGCCCGCAATGGCACGACTATCACTCATGTGTAATCGGACAATGCCGAGCGAAGAACGAAACTCGTTGTTGAAGCGTTTACGAGATCATCATATTCATGAGCCTCCGGTCAAATAGTGGACCGGGGTCTTTGGTAGTAATGATAAGGGTCCATACGGCGGATATGAGATTACGAGATTCGCAACCCCAACTTGGCTGTGTAATGTGTTCGTTCAATGGTCCAGTGCATTGAGTTCAACCTTCAACTCGTCTGCTTCTCCTGTGCCTATAGCATATGGTCGTGGTAGAAACTTTGCTACCAGAGTGCTACATTTGCTTCAGCCTCCTCGCGCAATCAAGAGGCACCAATACCAGCCCAACTTCACTCCTGATCTGATCAAACCTGCCAGATCTGATTGACGAAACGGCGTCCAATGACGAGAAAGTCAAAAATAAAGTGCATTAGCCACTGCGGGGTTTGGGGCGTCCCCCGGCTTCATCCAACGGGTAAACGGTGCGACGGCCCGAGAGATGCGGATGACGGGCTTGTAGACGGCTCATTATTCGCGCGGAAGCATGAGGAGCTGATCCAGCCTAATAGCTTGATCAATACAAGCGATGACCATCGGCAGAGCTAAGCCCGACGTCTGCGAACCATGCTCCTGGGCACGAGGACACGCTCGTGAGCAGCAAACCTCCACTTCTGCATGCAGGCTCCCCTCTCACAACGCGTGATGGTCAAGGACGCTTTCTCATGCCATTATTTTAGCACAAAGCAATTCTCAAAGTACGTTACATCTCCCAGGTATCATCTGTTCCTTATCAATTTCTGACACCATGACCTCCCAGTCCGACTTCGATGACTCCATCAAAGGGGCGCTTCCGCCCGACTTCGTCTGGGGATGGGCCACAGCTGCGGCTCAAGTCGAGGGCGCGTGGGACAAAGATGGAAAAGGTCCCTCGATCTGGGACACCTTTGCTCACACGCCGGGCAAGGTCAAGGACCAAAGCACGGGAGACGACGCCGTGCGGTCCTACGATCTGTACAAGACAGATGTCGCATGGCTGAAGAAGTATAGAGCAACGGGCTATCGGTTCTCCCTCTCGTGGCCGCGAATAATCCCTCTCGGCGGAAAGGATGATCCCGTCAACGAAGCGGGCATCGCTTACTACAACAGACTCATCGACGAGCTCCTCGCCAACGACATCACGCCCTTCGTCACGCTCTACCATTGGGACATTCCGCAGGCCCTGGAGGACCGCTATGGTGGCATGCTGAACAAGGAGGCATACACACCCGACTTCATCCGCTATGCGCGAGTCTGCTTTGAGAGGCTTGGCGACCGCGTCAAGAACTGGATCACCTATAATGAGCCGGGCGTCTTCTCCCTCGCCGGCTACGCCGCGGGCGTACATGCACCCGCGCGCTCGAGCTTCCGCGACCTCAACAAAGAAGGCGACAGCAGCACCGAGCCTTTCATCATCGGACACACGGAGCTCGTTTCGCACGCCTACGTTGCGGACATGTACAAACGCGAGTTCCAGCCTACACAGAGGGGCAAGATCATGATCACGCTGCACGGCAACTGGTCTGAGCCGTGGGACGCTGATGATCCCAAGGACCAGGAGGCTGCAGAGCGCGCTCGTGAATTTGAGATTGCCTGGTTCGCCGACCCCCTCTACAAGACTGGGGACTACCCAGCTTCGATGCGGGCACAGCTGGGAGATCGCCTCCCTCGGTTTACTCCAGAGGAGAGTAAGCTCGTTCTGGGCAGCTCTGAATTCTACGGCATGAACTCTTACTCGGCCTTTTATGTCCGCCACCGCGACGGTCCTGCCGACATCAATGACCACAAAGGCAACATCGAACAGTCCGATGAGAACAAGCAGGGAGAGTGGCGAGGGCCAATGAGCGATACTTACTGGCTACGTACGACCCCCTGGGGCTGGGCTAAGTTGCTGCGCTGGATCTGGAACCGCTACGGCGTGCCCATCTACATTACGGAGAACGGGACCACGGCGCAAGGCGAGCACGATTGGAAGCCCAATGGACCTGACGACGTACTTGAAGACCCGTTCCGGGTCGACTTTTACAAGAGCTACCTCACCGAGGTGGCCAAGGCGTCGCAGGAGGGTGTGGTGATCAAGTCTTACTTTGGATGGACATTTACAGACAACTGGGAATGGGCTGCAGGGTTCTCGGACCGGTTTGGTTCTACTTGGATTGACTTTGAGAGCTCGGAGAAGACGAGGTATGCCAAGAGGTCGGCGTATTTCTTGGGAGACTTCTTTGACCACCTTGTTCGCAAAGAGTGAGGACGGATATTGGTGGTATTGGGTATTACATATATAGATTTGCCAGTTGAGAAAGACACCCAATACCCGCCCATACATCCGATACCTTGCTTGATTCCCTTGGATGTGTGAGATGAGCAGTCCTAGATCCTGCCAAATCAGGTTTAAATACGGTCCATGAGGCTCTCAACTGCTTCCTCAAGAGCCAAGGGGATTAGCGAGCAAACTTAAGGAGCTGACCCAAAACACACCAGCATGTCTGTGCCCTTGATTATGCCCCTTCTATATGTTTTGGATGAATATCCAGACATGTAGCCTGAAACCAGAGCTCTATATCCTCTGGTTGAGCTGGGTTGGTCAAGTACGCAGTAGGTCGATCCGAGCGGAATATCGTGTGTCGGAATTGACTGGTGATACCAGGTAGGAATTTCTTTTCTTCCTTTCCCCCCTTTTGGTGTCTCTCCTTGGAGTGCCGCAATAGCAAAAGAACACAGTAACCATGTAGGATGACAACTTCAAAGGAGCCCGCGCTGAACTGATGGACCCGTGGTTCCCGACTACGTGGATGAACCAGCACAACGTTTATGATGCGAGCCTCAAGCCTTTTGCGTGGCTGAGGGTGATTGGGTTGCGAACGTCCACATTGGCGAAGCTTCTCTCTCCATCTCTTTATTTATTCTATCGCAATGGTCTGAGTTCCCGTTTCTGCTATTGGCCTTTTGTCCCCTGACTACTTAGCCGCAATCTGCAACTAACCCAGCATGAGTGACAACAATGTGGAACATCTCTCTCAACACTTGCAGTTTTTAGTCTTCCACAAAAATCGAATACGTTTAAAGTCTATTTGACTTCAGGTCAAGTTGGCAGGGTTGCAAAAAAGAGCCCCAAGAATGAGCTTGATAACTCGACCACGCCAGGATTCGAACCTTTTCAATCTGTTAATACGGCAATCGGCGTAAGATTTCTTGCTGAGAACAACTAACCTGGAATCTCTAGAGAATTCGGGAGCTCCAAGACCGAAATCTAGCGCCTTAGCCATTAGGCCACGCGGCCGATGGAAAAGGGTGTCTTTAAACAAGCTGATGGGTCTTTGGACATTGGGTCCTCTTCGAAAGTGGATGCATAAAACCATCTAGCATAACCCATTCAGATGTTGCATGCCACCATCACGACTTGGAAAGGTTTATATTTCTGTCTCTAGCTTGTTTTAATTCAGGTGCTGGAAGTTCCCATTTTGTCTCTACGTCGGTATGGTAGGTGGCGGATCCCACAGCGTGTCTTGAGTTAGCACCTGTCTACGTGCGAGCATTAGCCATGAAGACTCAGGCACAGCGAAACCAGATACGAGGCCCATCCTGTCTAGTGCCCGACCTTTTAACCTACACATGCTTCCGTTTCCGTCAATGACACTTGTGTAGCTTGATATGTAGGCCTACATCTATGGAATGTCTATGCCTACAGGCATTTGCATAATCCTTCAGCTCACAGTCATTCAATAGCAAACCTGCGTGAAGTATATGCATCTCTCTGTTTTCAGACAAATAGCTTTGATGTACAACAAGTTGCCCAAGGGTCATTAACAGCAATCTGTTGCCAGGCGATGCTAAGCTGCAAGGAGGAGCGGATAGCGGCCGATGGGCCGGGGAGGCTCGGTTAAAAGACCAAGTATTTCAGCACACATGTACGCATTCCAGCTGCGGCATGACAAACAAGTGACATAACGAAGCCATTAGGCAACAGTTTTCAAAGCATTTTCCGCCGATGAGAGTACGTTGCCACGTGCTTGCCAGTGCCAGTGTGCGCGGAGAATAACAGAGCAACAACAGTGCCAACAGCAGACGAGGTCCAACAAAACAATCTTCATTGCCCAAGTTTGCCTTAGGCTGCCATCAGCTATATTGCGTCCAGGCAGCATGTGCCTTACGGCTGAGCCAGGCTTTCCGCTGCCCTCCACATTCTTAAGGCGAATCTGAGACTGCCACTTCTAAGCCTTGCAACATCAACTCTTCTCTTGACATAAGACGCGACCATATTTTCATCCTGTCACCATCAACACCTGAGCATCAACCAGCCGTGAAAGCTCGCCATCTGACAGCCTCAGCCAAGATGTTGGAGGAGCTCACACCCTGGTATCCCCGCGTCCAGCTGTCGAAACGCATCCATCTAGATGACTTGTCTATCACCTTCGAGAGAACCGTTCGCGTCCCCGACAACGACAAAACAAACGCGTTGCCTCCGTCGATGGGTTCTTTTCCGCTGTTCAGAACGGCGGACTACGCTGAGAAGCTCCCCGGGAGCATGGCCCAGAAGGGTGGCCTGTTCATCCCCATGTACCGTGAGTCGCAGCTCTCTGCATTGATCGCCGTCAAAGACTAATAAGAACCTTGATCATCAGAGCGCGAAGCAATGTGGATCAACTTTAGCCCCCGAGCGGAATACGCCATCAAGATCTGTGTCGGCAACGTCAATATTGTCTCCGGAGAGCCTGCAGTTCCGACGGCCGCCACGGCTCTACGCCGCCGTAACCTCCTGAAGCAGGGCAAACAAATCCAAGACTACGTTGTTGCTCCGCACCAGAAATGGATCGATGGCACCGCCGTTGAGCCGGGAAAAGTACGCCAGTTTGTTGCCATGCCCATGGGATCCGGCTACTCGGTTGAGGCCCAAGTCACGGGCGAGGAGACGACCGCAGGGCTGCAGTTTGAAATCACGCGTCTTGATCTTCCTCTATTATTCACGCCTGGCGACATCATCAGCATCTACGTGAAGAACATAATGACTGGAAAGACCACTCGCCTCGAAACTTCCAAGTCGCTTTCTGTCTATGACCTGAAATATCGTGTGTTCAAAAGAGAGGGCATTTCTCTGGATGTGCAGAGGTTGATTTTCAACGGAAAGCAACTAGAGGGTATGACGGAAATGCAATCCAAATTCTCCATGTGAAGGATTCACTTAAAACAGCTCGCTGACACCTCTGCAGATGAACGCTGGCTCGGGTACTACAATATCCAGGCGGTATATTATAGCCTTTCGCCCGCCCTCCATATGTCACGATATCCGCTAACAAATTATTTTAAATCCTAGGGAGTCATAGTGCATGTGGCCCAACGTCATCGAGGTGGTGGTGGTCCAGGGCTCCTACGAGAACGGGAAATGAATCTCGCAGCAGGCGGCCTCATCAAGCAAAGCATCTTCGAGCTCCCCCAGAAACCCTATCAGAAGACGACCACCGTGACGTTCAATGTCCAGATTCTCAACAGCGCCAGCTTCCGAAGGGTGGCTGAGCAAACACCGCCCAAAAGCCCCATCTCCGCAAAGACGTATGCCGAGAACGGGTTCCCATTCTACGCTCTTTACGAGGAGCCAACAACCGTCTCTGGAGACTTTTCTGGAATGCGATCCGTGGCACAAATCGACGAGGAAGAAGATGAGCCACTGCCAGACTTGCCAATCATCGACGTTGAAACGAGAAAGCCTGGGCTGCTGAATCCCCAGGGTCCCAAGATCCCGTTCCAATGTTCGTGGGAAGTCGCCCAGGAACTGGATCAGAAACCTACCGTGTTTTGATCATTTCCTGTACAAGACAGTACGGTTGCCGGGTTTTGAGTTGCACAGTAGACACAGCTTTGGGGGCCCCAGTATCAGAACGGCCCATTAGGGAATGAGGGTGGCAAGCTGAACACATGATTACGGGCTGAAGTTATTAGCAAAGGTGCTGGTCAGGCATGTGCCTTGGGGCATTTCCAGTAGGAAATGATCTCTGTATGTATTTGGAGGGAGAACAGATTTCTCACATAAATCTCGGTATCCCGCCGCCTTGGCTGTTGAGCCTTACGAGTGAGTGCATCAGTCTGGGTGCTTGCCGCAAGACCACGAGAGATTTTGATAGCTTACAGAGGGCCCCAATCTCAACGTAGCCTCATCATCTGATTACAACACGGACAGTTATCCATGTTCACTGTGAAAACACTCAATAATATCTTGGCCATCCCAATGTGGCCATAACCCGACTTTTGGGAACCCCATACCATCCAGCGACGTAGCTAACAAGCCCCATGCAGCCCGTACCAAGTTTGGAGGCCGGACCTTTTCAACTACCATTCACCAGGCCGGCACTGTCCCAATAGATAGATAACTACTGCTATACTTGCCAAAGGAACAGTATATAAGTCGGGATTTCTGGGTTTACAACGCAGGGGGATGATGATCTTGGTCAAACACCAAAGGCTCACTATAAGCAACTGAGTCGTGTTTGACTGTAGGGGCGCGCAAGGGCTTGCTTCATTGCTCACAGTCCTAATAAGCATGCCAGCTGGTTTCGGGATTGTTTGCACCTTAGTAGGGCAGGGTTGAGTCAACATTATGCTCTTCTCCTTCCAGGAAGCATTGCACATCCTTTTCCTATGCCGACAACGCATGCTAACTAACGTTATATCATGGCTTTTTTAACTTGCCGTCTCGTTGGTGGAACCGAAAACTTCCCTGGCCACTGAACTCGCGGGACTGCCATCAGCTATTTTATACTTGCTTATTGTGTACCGGTCAAGCTGTGGCTCATCAGTCTTCTGTCCAGTGAAAGAACTATCAACTTACCCAGCGAACAACAAAAAGCCAGCCAACCAGAGCCGCACTAACACAAAGCATTGCGATGTACCCGTTACGCCAGTAAGGAGCATCGTCGGCTGGGTACAGAACGATGCCCCAGAAAGTCCACAAAAGGCCATCACTGGCTGCCATCGACGCAAGTATGACACTGCGGGCAGCATCGTCTGCAGTCCGAGCAGCAATGTTGCTCGACCATCCGTAGAGTAATGGATTTATACCATACGCAGTAGCAGAAAGGTAAAGCGCGGTGAGGCTGCCCGCTACCGATATTCGAGGGATGAGAAGAATGATTGAACAAGCAACCTGGATGGCACATAGAACAAAGCCGATTGTCATGCGACGGTTGTATCGATCCATCGCAAATGACGAGGTGAGCTCAGCCACAATACCAATTGCATGGGTAGCAATCGGCAACGTGTTGACCTGAGACTGAGAGAAGCCATCGATATCCTGACGGAACTTCAAGTAGAGGAGCATGAGTCCTTGGACAATATAGGCTTGCAGAGCGGAGGAAAGGACTGAGAAAGCGCAGCAAACGTAACTATCCGTAGTGTATCAGCAGAATTGTCCATAATTACTCGGCAAGACTCACATCAATGGTTGGCCCAACACTCTTTTAGCCAGACTCCATGCTTGAATGTTGTGGCCATCCTCATTCTTGGGAGGCAAGCGATCCAAGGCTAGTTGACGTTCCTTTTCATTAAGGTAAGGCGCATCGGTATACTCCGGAACGTCGGGGAAATAGAGAAAACCAAAGACAGCAATGGGCAAAGTAATTATGCCGTCGATGAGGAAGACCCATTACCAGCCTTCGAGCCCGGCATGGCCATCCATCGACCGGTGAATAGCAGCCATCATAGCGCCAGCAAACATCTTGCCAACTTGTCCCGCGACAGTGAACGCGGCGGTTCGTTTGGCGATTTCATTAGACTTGCTAGTTCTGGGTCAGAATAGATAGACGGCTGTACTAAAGATCAACATACTACCACGAGCCCATGATGTAGATAGAGCCAGCATAAGTGCTGGCCTCGGCAAGACCCATCATGAAGCGAACGGCACAAAGCTGAGCATACGTCTTGCAGCCGGCGCTCGCCATTGTGAGTCCAGCCCAGACAACGACCATGGAAGACAGCCAAATCCGGGGCCTGATCTTGTGGATGATGATGCTGCTGGGAATCTGGCCAACCAGCATGCTAAATACAACAGAACAGTTGGTTGATATGAGCTTTATCAAATGAAAGGATGAGCTGTGACGTACCCTGCCGAAGCCATCGAAAGGAGGACATTGTACTGATCACCACTGAGATCAAGTGCCTCTTTCAGACCGGCTACCTATCGTATATAGCTATGGTCAGAACCAAGTAAATAGGCTTTGGCGAGGATGGACTTGCATATGCATTCGCAAACGCTGATCTATCTGGGACCTTGGGTTAAGCATGGTTCCGGATAATTACTGGCCAAGAAGGCTTACCGAGATGGTTAAAGAAGAAGCTGAAGCAGGAAAAGGTCTGCGTCTCATGTCTCAATAGAAAGTCCGAACAATGACCAGAGCAATGACTTACGAGGATGAAGAAATCTTCAACTAGTCAGTCACCAAGAACGCCACTCAAAGCAGCCGGGACTCATACCGAGTTTGCGAATCAATCTCCTTTCTTCCTTGCCAGTATCGCCCCAGAGGAAATCCGCCATTTCGTTGTTTGTGATGACGACTTGCATAGTATGGCCGGAACTAACTCTTTGCCTTTGTCTCAATACTTCTGTCTCGACACCCGCGTTGGATTACGAATTTAGATACCAATTTTGTGTCTGGACAGGCGAGGGTTAATAATCGCGCGTACGCGATTGGGCAGATGATATGAGGCTGAAGCAATGAACCGCCCATCAAGGTAAGTCGGCCCGTTTGTAAATGCGGGATTCTTCGCTGCCTTGTATCAAGAGACTCGTATTAAGTGGTGATGTGGTTATGGCGTGAACAGCGCAGAGCATGTAGGAATAGTCTGACGTGTAGCAGCAGAGCCTAATCTAGATGGCTGCAACCCACCAAGTAAGACAGCATTGCCATCTCTGCCGCATATTTGCCTCTCATGTGTTACACACGGTGATGCAGAACTCTTCTCTTCTGGCTGCGTGACTCGACACCTTGTTCTTCACGGATATATGATGTTCGCGTCAACCTTGCAGAGGCCTACCAATCTTGACACAATCCGAGAAAACTAGCCCGGGTTATTGAGCTGTTTTAGCGGTGACTTTGTATACCAGCTGATGAGTAGTCGTCTATTGATCAAGCTATCTGCCCCTAGTTATCGGGTATGCGGTATTTGACAATTGTATCTACTGAACAAATTATACTAATGTCGCATACACCCGTTACCTTGGGCCTCCCCAATTATCACACCGATGAAGTCCTACAGATACAAATGCCAACGCCTCGCCACTCTTCCCACAAAGACACAATGGACAAGTTCTATTCTAATCTAGCTACGCCGGATGCGACGTCGGCCAGCTCGTCCGCCTCGAGCACCACCGCGACCTCGCGGATTGGACTCCCCTCTAACGCACTCAAAGCAACCAGCCTGATAGTACCGATTGTCCCCGCCGGGAGACGCATTGAAAGAGTTTTCCGCGTAGAGTTCACAAGTGCCAGGTTGATCCGGCCCCGTGCTAGGAACGTAGCTGATGAGCACGCACGGCGGGCTCACATACTCGAAGCAGCTCTTGGCGCAGTCCTCGAGAGATGACCCATCGCCGTCGGGCAGAAGACGACCGCTTGCCGAGGTTCCCCGGATGTCGCAGTTGAATCCGCTCTGGTTGGACTTGCGTGCGTACGTGGTGCAGGATGTGGCTGTTGTTGAAGCCTCGGTCGTGGCCGTGGTCGTGGGGGCCTCGGTGATGGTCGTCGTCTCTTCGGTTGTGCTTGTGACGTCTGTGGATTGTGTGGCGTCTGTCGTAGACATTGGCAGCAAAGAAGTTGTGTCCGATGAGCTCGGCTTGCATCGCCCGGCGTGGGCGCCCGAGACGGCCAATGCTGCAACCGCAACGGCGATAGTCCTAGCGGAAGGCATATTGCGATCGTGTCTTTGCAAGAAATACAGGCAGAGGCAGAGAATATCAAGACAAGAAAATACGAGGGGATGGGCCACGCTTTATCAATATTTCCCCTGTTTCCCGGCGCCCATGGAGACTAGTATCGGGGGCTAGATGCAATAGTCTGGAGACTAGCGACGCGCTACGGCTGATGGTTTGATTGCTATTTGGAGCTGGAGCAAGACCCCGTGGGGGACAGAAAAGACAAGACTCGCTGGAGTGGCCAGATTGCTCTGTGTTTTCTGTCCACGACTAGCAAGCTAAGATGTGACAGGTAACTAAATACCTCCATCCAAAGGATCTCATACTAGAAATACTGGACAAGAACCAGATTCCGTAGATCGTAATATCATGGGTCGGCGATTTCAGATATGGGGCAACTCCTTATACCAGACATCCAGGTTATACTGCGGAGTGTCTCCTCGCGAATGGCAAGACATGCCTTGATCATTAAGAAATCAATCCTCCCCTGTTGTCATGGCCTTCATAAAAGGCATTCGCGACTGACACGAACACCGCCAGAGCTAAATAAGCGACACATCTTCAGTTGGTATCCTAACTTGCTTCGCGCCGCCGACGTCGTTATCATCATCGTTATAATCACACTTTGCTCTCCATCCTCACTCATAACCCTTCCTTCCCCTTGTGGTCTCTTAGAGGGCCGCAATAGCAAAAGAACACAGTATCTACACAATCGTAATCGGCCCAATGCCACGCAACACACATCAACCTTGCCCAATAAGCCTTTTGACTGCATGATATGCATCTCAAAGCTTTCCCCCCGTTTTAAGCTGCCATTCATCCTTCGTAGCCTGCGACAACTTTTCCTTCTCCTCCTTCGTCCAATCAATTTCTTCGGTGTCCAGTGTAGTGTGTTTGGTGCCCGGTGTAGTGACCTTGACGTTGCCTTGCGCAATGTCCTTGGTGAGCATCTCGAGGCGGCTGACCTTGTCTCGCTTCTTCCAGGCCGGGTGGCCAGAGTCGAAGACGTCGTCCATTTCTTCGAGGGTGAAGCCTTTGGTTTCGTGAGCGGCGAAGAACATGTGGACGAAAGCGGCGGCGTTGACTGGTAGTATGTTAACGGCGACGGATCATAATGAGAATGGGGGGATCTTACAAGCACCAAAGATGTAGTACATCTTAAAGCTAAAGGTTGTCTAGTCAGCATAGTAACCAGTGTAATTAGTCGGGAATCTTACTTGATATTCCACACTATGATCGTAGTTAGCAGTATACTCAAAGCAAGAGTTGGCAAGTACACTTACACAGAGGCGGCACAGCAAAAGCCAACACCATGTTCCAGAACCAATTAGTCGACGTACTGATCGACACAGCCTTGGCTCGAATCTGCGAAGGATAGATCTCGGCCGGATACGTCCACGAAGTCGGACCCCAAGTCGTCGCAAAGGTCGCCACGAAAAGGTACGAGCACGAAACGATGGCGGACGAAACCGGACGGTTGTTCTTGATAACCCAGCTGACATCAGAGTCCTTGTCATCCTGAGGCTGTCCATAATGCTGCTGCAGGGCGCCTGGCATGTGTTAGTCTAAAGGGGCTTTGGAGTTGGTGGGATAACTTGCCTGTGATAAACAGCCAGGTCATCATCAGGAACGATCCGACCACCAGCGCGGGACGACGGCCGAACTTGTCGAGATACAAGATTGCGGGCAGTGTCAGCACCACGTTGATGATGTACTGGATAGACGCCGTCAGAAGCGGCGAGGCAATATTGGCCCCCTCCATGATGTATACGATGTAGTCTGCAATACCGTTAGTCAACAAGCTTAGCTGACCTGCCAGCTCACTTACACATCATGATGTTCATGCCACAGAGCTGACTCCACATCTGAATGCTCATTCCCAGAACCACTCTCTTGAGCATCCTCTTTGTGACGAGGGCCTTGAAGCCAGCAACTTCCTCGCGGTCGAAGCGCAGAGAGTCTTCGATCTCGCGATACTGCGCAAGGACTTTGGGATGGGATTTGTCGCCTCCTCCATGGAGGTTTGCTAGGGTTTGGAGAGCCTCCTCCCATCTATCCTGAGCGGCGAGCCATCGGGGGCTGTATGGGAAGAAGAAGAGCCCAATCAGAAGGATCCAGGCTGGAACCATCTGGACGCCCCATGGGATTCGGAAAGCAGCTGTGGGCTGGTTCTTGTCGTCGGGACCACCTCCGGTGCCTGCTGCAGAGCCGTACTGGATAAAGTATTGGATGAGGATACCCCAGGTGATGGCCCATTGCTGCAGACTGACAACTCGACCTCGGATTTCCCTGGGGGCAATTTCAGACTATTCTGGTCAGTTTGGAACATTCGGTCCGGGAGCCTCACGGCTAACCTGATAGATAGGCACAACAGCACTGGCAATACCAACGCAGAACCCGGCGACTACTCGACCCGTGCATAGCATGCCAATGTTCTGAGATGCGCACTGGAGGATACTGCCGATGATCCACAGGACACAGCTGACCTGAAGGGCAATCCTTCGCGAGTATCGGTCGGCGAGAAAGGACGAGAAGAGGGAGCCAACGAGCGATCCCGCCGGCATCGACGCCGTGATGGCTCCCTGACGATAAGACTTTGGGTTATCGAAGTACTGCTTATAAGCCTCGGTACCCAAAACACCCGACATGGACGAGATGTCAAAGCCAAACAGACCACCACCTGCGAGAAAGTCAAAGTCAGCACAAAGTCAAAGCCAGCCAGGCAGGGCTGAGGACGAACCTATAGCGGCAAAGCCACAGATAAAATATACATTGGAAGCTTGATACATGGCGTTTACGTGGCCTGCAGGCTCAAAACTCTCGAGGAAACATGTGCCACGCTCATGGTTGATTGTCCCCAGACACTCGGAAGCGGGCCCAAGCGTTCATATGTAGTCCAACAGAATAGACCTCAAGGTGGTGGCAAGCCATCTAGGGCTAAGCCAGAAGACAAAGCACGCCAGAAAGTCAACCGGGCGAGGTCCCCCGGGCCGAATGAGCGTGGCTAGCGTTGCATTAAGGTGAGGAGACGGCTGGACTGTTGCTGTCAGTGGTTGCAGGAACTGGGGATGGCTTCGGGCAAGTCTCCGCATGGGAAGCCATCAGCAGTGAAGGATGGCAGAACAACCAGTTGCTGACAACCAGGCATGCGTACCATGCTAAGCGGCTGCGGCTCTTTGCCTTGGCTGGCAGGCCATGCTGCATCTAGTTCAGGGCCATGGGCATTATTAACAGGCACGAGCCATGAGTGGACCAAGAGATCCTGGAGAGGTTGAGAATCCTAGGCAAATCCAATGCAATCCCTGCTCGAAGCGGCAGCCGGCAACGACTGCCTCTCTCATCATGCCCTCTCCCCCGCAAGGTCAGCGTCATTGGAGTCGAATCCATGCATTGACGGCGTTACCTTGTAGCCAAAGCCGTCGCTCTCGGCCGTGAACATGAGTTGAAAGGTGTTGGATCAAAACTAAAACCCCAGTTCTCGCGTCACTCTCACCACCGTTGAAACGGCCATCATCAGCCTCGGCTTCAACTGCCATCACCGCCAAAAAGTTTGACACGGCCACATGCTCTAGCCGTACAACCTCCGTATTCACGTGTCCCTCTAGGCAGTCCCTGTGTCAAAGTAGCACCGACGATGGCCCGTCAACCCCCGTCGTGCATCGAAATAGCTGCGCGACTGGTGTTCCAGCTCATCCATATCTTCAATGCGGGATTCAGGTTGGGTCCTGTCTCGGGCCAGTAAAGCTGGTAAGTAGCCTTATCATCAAGCTTGCTTCAGCTACATGCCTCGGGGATTTCCAGCTTGAGCCATTCGGTGCATCATCCCCTCCATATACGACACGCCACGACAATCCATGCCCGACCTGGGTAGTGCAACGTTACGCTTCCTTGCTTGCTGTGGTCAGTAATTGATGCTCAGTCGCTCAGCACGAGGCGTTGTCAATGTGATCCTCGGCTTACAGTAGCTGTTGAAGGCAACAAATCCTGCGTCCATGGCCCAAGTGGTTTGAGAACTAGGCGTGTCACATCATCCTCCCCGCGACCCTGCGTAAAGCAGAGCGAGCAGTGAGAAAAGGTGTTGTCCAAAGACAACAAGGTGTTCATCAGCCACTGGCCGGGGAACAGACGTTGAACCCTGGAGATTGCGACCAACGCCAAAGGTCAAGGTGAGAAAAGTCAGTCTGAAGAAAATCAGTATAGCGCATAGATGCCGCTGTCACATCGAGGCCACAAGGCCACCGTCACTGCAAGTTATGGTTAGTAGCCAAACAAGAGCTAATTCGTCCAATTGCCAGCCACTAGGCCGTGATCCTGATGGATGCCGATACATGCAGGGCATGAGCGAAGAATGGGAGCCTTTTGCGCCGAAACCGAGCCAGCCAGCCTCCAGATCATCACGGCGTTACTATACACATTGCAAAATGATAACAAAAAAAGACCATGTGTCTTCACTGCCACCCACTCGTCGCAGAGACCTTGCGTCTAAACAGCCGTTTTCGAATCCGCAAACTCCTACATCAAACAACATGCGTAACCGATGGGCATCAGTGTGAAGGGTCGTGTTGATCATTGGGCAAGGTATCAGGAAGAGCAAGGTCCAATGTGCTTCTCGTGCACATGCCGAAGGTAGTCTCGCTGCATTCGGAAAGACGAGTAATCGCCCTGAAGAATCACCTCAAGAATGTCGCCCTTGTCCGGGCTCCGGGAAAGCTCATTCATCCTGTCACGCAAAGTGTTGAAAGCGTCATGGAAACGGGCCAGGATAGCTGGAGTGTTTGATGATCCGCCGGAAATGTCATTGCCCGGGTTATTGGGGTCGATGATGGAGAGGCGATCCGTATTTTTGTAGGTGAAACTCATGACATCGGACTAGCAGACTGGTTAGCAAACCTTGGGGTATTGATCTAACAAGACTCACCTTTCGAATGTACCCAACCGGTCTCGTAAGGGAGATGGCGTTGGTGTCGAAGCGGAAATCCCGGCCGTACAGTTCAAAGAACTCGAGGAGCATCTCGCCGAGGTGGTGTTCGGGGGCCAGACTACGGCTTTGGACCTGTGGCATGAGCTGCAACATGCTGACAACCAAGCAAATAACTGAAAAGCCGCCAATTCCTCCGTTGACAGGCTCATTGAGGCCACGCATGAGAAGGAAATGCTTGATGACGGTCACGAGAATGGGCATGGCCGGGTATTGTTGCTTCCAACGCAAAAAGGTATCGACAGCGTTGACGCCGCCCAAGTTCTCGAACGAGACATCCACCTTCAAGCCAGTGTGCTTGTCAACATATTTGACCAATGGAACTCTAGCGTGGGCGATAACCTCGATAGACTCCGCATCTGCCACACGTTGGCTGGTGAGAAACTTTTGGAACTTGTAGAGCCAGCTCTTGGCCGCGAGATAGGTCGGTGGACCGCCTCTCATGTAGCTAGCCGAACAGACAACCAGATCCATGTCCGCGGTGGGGAGGTATAGGCCGGACATGAAGGAGCCAAAAGGGTGGACTGTGGCGCTCGCAAAGTTTCTGCCGTCGCGTCGCATCGCCTTTCGGAGATTTTCCACCAGGTTGTCGCGGATGCGCTGCTCAAAATCGCGGGGTCTGACATAGTCGTAGAAGTCGATGATCTCTTTGTGCAGTCTAGAGAACGTCAGTCGGGGATACCATCTCAAAGAGTGCAAAGGCTTAGACAAGATTCGGGGACAACCAATGGCAGCAAGAGGCAAGCGATAGAGTTGAGAAGCCGGAGCAAACTTACCTAAACGCCATGTTTGTGGTGGCGGAGTGGTCGACCCTAGCCCAAGGGCAGGGGTCTTCATTCGACTTGGCTTGCCAGCTGGATAGCAGCATGCCCTTGGCAGGTTTCGTGCTGACCTTTTTGAGTTGGCCGTAATCAGGAGGCTTGATCTCGTCGTTTGCGGTTCGCTTGCGCGAGCCAAGAGGACCCCCAAGATCTCGTGGAGGCAGCGGCAGATACTTTGACCCAACTGGTGCCAGATCCATTACCGCGCTACTGAGAGATCCAGTCACGGCTCGTGGTCCAGGGGGCGCGTTTCGTGGAGGAGGTGGTGGCGGTTCGCGGGGAGGAGGCGGTGGTTGTTCTTCCTCTTCGCTGCTTTCTTCGTCTTCGGTGAGATCAAAAGAGATGAAATCTTCTGCTTCGGTGGACGCGGACAGTTTACCCGTGTTGTCTTCCAGTCGCGCCTTCCGGATCAGCTTCACCATGTCCCTCTTCTTACGCGTGCTCTCGTCAGGGCATGGGAGCGCGGTGTATGGATCTGGATTGGACCACTTGGGGGCGGCATCGCCAGATCCAGAATCGTCGGTGGTTTTGGCTCGCTTCTTGGACGGGCCCTCGGTTTCGGAGGATGATGAGATGTCCATATCAAGCTCATCGTCATCCGAAAGCTCGTCGACGTCTCGGAACTTGATGGTGCCGTCTTCGCCCAGTCGTTCCTCGGGCAAGTTGGCCGTCGCACCGGATATCAAAGCTCGCTCAGAAGGATGAGGTGGTGGTTGCCATCGTCGACCTCCTCGTCCTCGACCGCGGCCGCGACCGTAACCGTCTCGACGAGAGCCCCTCCGCTCCGAGGAACCGCGGTAGTTGACAGGGAAGTCTGGGATTCCAGCGGGCTTGTCGACGCGGAAAGTGAAGTCGCTTTGGGGTATCCGAGGCCTATACGAGTCAGAGGCCTGGCGGTATTCATCGCGCGGTGGGCGAGGCGGCAGATCGTGTCTGCGGTCTCCGGGTCGCCAACTGTCGGATTCTGTGCGACGGTCGCGATCATGCGGAGGCGGGGAAGGGCGATAGGATCTGTCTCTGTCAGGGCCAGGCCCATTTCGCGGCCGCGAGTCGGGTCGCGTGTTGCGCGGTCTATTGCGCACCATGATGCATGTACGTTGGATACTGGGGTGTTGTGGTTTGAATGAAACGTCTTTCTTTGTCGCGAAGGAGAAAAGAAGCTTTTTCGCGATCGGAGGAAAGCCACGCTAGACCGATTTAGTGCAGGGGCGATGGATGTTAGTCAGCAGCATCTGCGTCACCATTTATTTGTAGGCTACCCTAGAGAATTTTACAGCTTCACCCTGGCAGTACAAGCTAGATGTACCCCGACTTATTCATTCGAGGTTGATCAAATATCCTATTTTTTGCGTGATTTATGCGGCTATTCATCCCCGACAGCTTACGCCTAAGCTTTTGCTCCCTCAGGATCATGAGCCGAAACCTCAATCTCAACCGCCATCGTAGGCGCACCCAGCTGCTTCACGCCAATCTGCGTCCAGATCGGCTTATGGTTGGGCATCCACTTCTTGTAGTTTCTGCCCATCCTCGCAGTAATCTCTGGCGTGATCACAAGATGGTACGAGTTGACTCTGAAGACCTGCTCCCAGCCCTTTCCGCCAGCAGCCTTGAGCGCCTTGTCGACGTTTCGGAACGCCTGATCGATTTGCTCCTCAACCGTCTTGGGGAAGTCAAGAGTGTCGTTTTCGAAGGTCCAGCCACCTATAGTCTTGGTGTCGGTCTGTGTAATGGGGATCATGGATGCGTTGCTGGCTTACCTTGACCGCTTGCTTCGATTCTATCGCCAACTCGGACAGTCTGGCTGTAACCGAGATTATCGCGCGCCCACTCACCAGCGCCCTCGTAGACGGAATACTTGAGGTGAGACATGATGGGATTGGAAGCGGAATAATTGTCTTGCAGAGTTTGCTGTGCAATGTGATGAATTTATCTATGGCCCTACGCCTTATATGCCCATGGACACCAACCTCAGTCAATATTTGATACATGGACTTTTGCCATGGCTGAGTAACCCGTGTGCCAAGACGGAGGAACAAGACGGTGAATCTGACAAATCTCAGAGCGAAAGATGCTGAAGAATTCAAAGGGTCAGCGAGTCACATCAGGCTCAATATTGATTGCTAATTCGTCCTCAGATTACTCACTATCAATACTTGCGCATTCACCTTCTCAATCTCGGCCCTCGCACCATCCCACTTCTTACGCTTCCCATCAAAAACACGCCAGATAAACGGTGTATAAATGCCGTCCATCAACAGCTTATAAAACGCCCGGTTCAGGGACCAAAACTTCCACCCCGTCAATCCCTAGCCGAGGCGCTTGTTGACCCTCGTCCCAGCCGCCTCGTTAGCCCACGCAACCCACTCGCCCTGCCGCACCCAGCCAGGCGCTGCGCTGCCCTCCTTGGCGATGCTGCAGACAAAGCCGTGCTGTTTGTCGACGGCTCGGTTCATTTCTTCCATGGATGGTAGGGGGAGTTGCCCTTCCAGACCTGCGCAACGGCCATGGAGCAGAGGTCGTACAGAGGAAAGGCGCCCGTCACATATTCCACGGTGCCCATGAAGGCTAGCGACTGGGGGTAGTCGAGGGAGAAGACGTTCTGGTAGAGACGAGCCAGAGGCTTTCCGCGGGATCCAATGGCTGCATCCCACTTGGGTGTCGTATTGCGGGTTGGATCAGCGCTGCGGTCGACAAGACTGAAGTCAGCCTTGTATCCGGTGCACCAAATGATAGCGTCTGCATCGAAACGGGTCCCATCGTCGAGCTCAACTTCCTTGGGCCCGATGACGCGCTTCAGACCAGCGACTGAGAGAATGTCGCCAGACTCGAGCAGATCAACCAGGTTATCGGAGATGATGAGCACAGCATGCTTGATCGGAGGCGCGGGAGAGAGCTTCCACTCTGGGCGCATCTTGAAAGCCTTGTACTGTATCTTCTTGCACATGGTGCCCAACAGAAACTCGGAGAACCGAGGGCAGCTGAGCTCGAGGAACCCCATGATGGCGGCTTTGCGGGCCGTCATAGCATGGTCGAAAGGGACGCTATTGAGCACCCGTGGCATCTGCCTGTCTTGTGAGAAACAACACCGCGAACAAGATCGGAGACTCCGGATACGCACCACGGAAGCTCCGTGCTTGTGAGAGACCCAGACTTTCTCAGCGTGGCCACAAAGAGCTGCTGCAGCATCTGCGCCCGTGCTGCCCAAACGGACGACAACCGCATTTTTACCCTTGAAGAGCTCTGGTCTATGTACGAACAGTCAGACGAGTTCGTGATGCTAACATGAAGCCAGAAGCGTACCTCTTGAATGCGCGAGAGTGAAGCACCTCGCTTTTAAACTGCCCAAGGCCCTCAAGCTTGGGAATGTGAGGTAGGGAGTTGTTGCAGGAGGCCATGATGACCTTGTCAAAGTACGCTGTGCCGGGCCCTTCGGCGTCCACCACCCACCTATCATTTTCACCGTCGCGCCATACGCCGTTAACTGTTGTGCTCAGGCGTAGTCTGGGGGTTAAGTTGAAGTGCTCTGCATAAGCCTCGAGATATTTCTGCACATGCCCGGCTGTGCAATGACTGGGCGTATCATCGGGGAAAGGAAAGTCTGTGAAGCAGCCCTATTTACAGTGAGTATGCCGTGCCGCAAGACGCTCGTGGATTTTGATGTATATTGCCCTTTCTTTCGAGATGTTCATGACCGTTGTTGCTGATAAGGCCTGGAACGCCTGGTTGCCGTCAGTGAATCAATGTATCGTAGACACATGCCTGGGCCGATCACGGCTACTCTTGGTGATTGCATGTCCATCCCCGAGGTCGTGCCAGAACGGTTCTCAAAGGAACTCGCCTGGTATTTATGTTAACTAAGGTAATCCGCCTAGTTGAAGGCCCGAGTCTCCATCAGGGCCCGTATAAATACCCCTGCCCACTGTGCGATACCGGCTTCGTTTCGATGAACACAAGTGTTACGTGACAGAATATCTATTACTACCTCTAAGAGCCTAGCCAGACCTTTTGGTGCAACGGGCTAAGCGTTGTACCCTCCCTTATGCGCTGCGATACGTGACAACAAGCCACCGACTTGGAGGCCCAGGTGCCTGCATGCGGCATGGTCAACCACATGGCGGAAATTGGTTGGCGGACAAGCTGTCCTATGAAAGTAGAGGATCCTGACTCTTTCAGGGGGAACCCTGAATTTGATCTGGGCCTAAATGATGACTGGTGCAGCCAGTGTATCTCGATCGTTTATCGGCCCCGGACTGTCGGATCTGGGAGCGATGAGCCGCCAGATCCGCCGGATATCGAAGCCGAACACCTGTAATATGGGGCTTACCCGTGCTTAAGTTATTCGCCAAGCTAATCGCTAATGTTTGAGCCACGCTTGACGTCGACCTCGATGAGCTAGCGCCCTGAGCTTGTTTCTTATGTGCAGTCACCGAAACAATTTGGACAGACAGTTATATATGACAGGTCGAGAGACGGGCTGGTAATAATTTGAAATTCATGCCTTCTCGCCCGGAAAGTTTGCAACAGGCTATCATTGGAACAGAGCTCATGCGGCGGCCCCTCGCAATGTTTCGACCGTGTCGTCCATGATGACTATCTTGGTCTTCGGCGGATCCATGAAGACGTCCATATCTCGACCAACTTTGCTGGACGCCTCCGGATTGGCCAGCGAGGCAGACATTTTTTGAAAGCCAGCCTCATCCTCGAATACCATCTCGCTGACACAGTCATAGTCGACAGCCGACGCGTCGCCGGCTGCGACAGTCGCCCGATAGTTCCCCCCCGCCTCGGCACGCTGTTGAACGTATCGTCTCGTATGGGATAGAGGGAACGCTTCGCCAGTCAGTGTTTTCATGAGCGGAACGTGGTTTTCTTCGTAGTGCTTCTTGAATTGGCTGGGACTGAGGCCAGGCTTGCGGTAAATGAACATCAACACAGTGTATGCCATGGTGAACGAGACTGGGGCTTTGAAGAGTTGGTGGCACTGCCATATCTTGGCTCTGAACGTTGGAGTATTTATCTAGTTATCGTTCGGCTGGGCTGGCACACCGAGAGTCCGGCGACTCCGGCGGTGAACCGCCTTCCGGGCCATCCGCGGAAATATCGGCATCCAACATTGATACGGTTGCCGTCTATCACAGAGGCAAACTCAATGAGACTGCCCCTGCGGGCTACGCGGGCGTACCCACCAAGAAACAACTTGATTCTGAGACTCTTTTTGAAACACCATGTGTATCACATTTCACGCGGTCCACATCCGGGGAGCACGGATGTCTGGCCTGGATTTTGTCTTCAATGCAAAGGCAAAATCACCATCGAGCAAACTTTATCTCAGGAAAGGTTCCGAGGATCTATGGTTCTCGCCTGGCGGGAGAATGGCCACAACGTCTTCTGCCAGGGGTCATCTTGTTCTCCATTTATCTCCGTGGATAAGACAGAAAGAGACTTGTCAAAGAAACGGCATCGCTTGTTTGTCTATAGCAACTCATTGGCTTCGCTAGGGGACACCAGAAACCAACTCCCTCGACCGATCAGCCAGCAAGCTCGGCGTTAGCCCATAAACCAGCGCTATGGCTTCGCATGGATCAAACATCAGAATTATGCTGGCCGGCACTCAAGCCATCCTTCTATGGTATCCATGTCCATCGGGAATAGTTCGGACGTGCGAGTGTCAGAGCATGCAGCAGATCGTGTAGGAACAGTAGTCTTTCGTACTTGTGTGTGACTGGATGAATCTACCTATAATATCACTACGTTATTTGTTTAGTAAGTGCTCGGTGCCCTCTCACTTGGCTTCCTGTAATCCTGTTGCAGTGGTCGCCCTAAAGCTGAATTTTAAGCTATATGGATGTAGGCTCAGGTTCTGGAGTAAACGAATTATTTGCCCTCGAAAGCCAGCGCAGCACCGTTGTTAGCTCGCAACAAAGACTTTAGCATTGGCTTCCGAACTGTTTACAAAACCAACCTAGTTCCTTGTATTAGGCTAGTATATCTAGGGGCAAAGCACGCAACAAGCAAGTAGCTCTTAGGAATTAGTAGATTACCGAAGTAGTTAGCTTTGGGTCTAACTTGTTACACGAATAGTGACATGTAGAACTTTCTGCCAATGTGGTAGATTGATGACATTAGTGGTAGCTTATTCTTGTAATCGATGTTACACCGCCTAGTCTGCAGTCGCATCTACACAGACGTACAGCCATCCAAGCTGTAAGATGGGGGAATTCAGTTGGTTGTACATCGAAATGAATTATATTACACGATACCCTCAGCTGCTGGTTCTGACCTTGCTCCCTAGAATACGGGAATCCACCGAAGCAAACTTGCCGTATAGAACTCGTATTAAACGGGCATGAGGATGCACATGGCGTCGATGCAATTGCAAAGATTCATTCCATTTCCCAAGCAAAGCGAAGTATCGACTAAGCAATCACTATCAACTGAGCAAGGGGTCGGGTTGTTCGTTGGGGCGGTAGTCTGAGCGGCGCTGGCTGTCGTCACCCGGCACACGAGATCGATACACCCGCAGCGGCTCGGGTCGCATACACCACCGGCTGCCGTGCAGTCGATATCTTCTCTGCACGGAAACAGGTCGGCAGGAACGAAAGCCGAAGAGGTCGACGTCAAAAGCGTGGTGGCTGTCTCCTCTGTGGCTGTCATGGTGGTAGTGACCGTAATGGACGTTGACATGTCGCTCGTGGCAGAAGTAGTCGCATCTTCCGTGGTTGCAGTCGAAGTATCAGCTGAGGTATCGGCAGTGGTGGACGTGACTTGAAGAGCAGACGTGGTAGAGATGGATGATGGGCGGCATCGTCCGGCGTTGACGACGCGGACGGAGAGAAGGGCTAGAACGCCAGCAAGTAGGTTTGACGACACCATGAGGTCAGGGATGGAGAGAGAAAACCAAGAGCTTCTGATAAAGAGGAGAGCTGTTGGTGCCCTGCTTTATACGTCCCTTTCGAGTTTCTTTCTGGATGTTGGTGGTACGCTAATAAGAAGCTATTGCCCTTTTGTTGATCATTATTAACGCCACTTATTGAAAAAAGTTAGAGGCTACAATCTACCCCTGATTGCTAAAATTAAACTGGGCTTTATTAGCCAATATGCGACTCTGTCCTGACCTAGTTGTGTGGATACTTTTCAATAGTTTCCCACTAGCCTAAGCTAGTTCTTCACACATCGACGATCTCTCGACATTGTTCTAACCAACATCAGATATGGAAGAGGCTTTGTTAGTCTCAATGGTTCGCAGCGTGTTGATATCTGCTTGATTCTTCGTGACATACTTGGCCCGTAGCGTTGTCAATGCAAAGTCAACCCATAACGACCCTACTATTGAGACCTGACTACCTTGAGCTATACTGCAAGTAATCTTGAATTCGCTCATCGATCCTTCAAACGAAGCTTAGTTAGTGAACTCGGCTACTGCGTCTTAGACTGGCGGCTCGTGTTCTATCCTCCTTATACTGACCTGCCGGGTCGTTCGACGCCTGCACCTCTTGGTGTCTACCTTTTCCCATATTCTCTTCCATCGCGACCCCTTGCTCGCTCTTCGTCAGATGTGGTGGGCCTGTCGGGCATGCTGGAGGGCGAAGCCTAGGTGCCGTTTTATTTAGCTTATCCAAGTTTCTTCACTTGGGCGATACTTACTGGACGAGCGAGGGGGGTGTAGACGAATGATTGCAGTGTTCGGAGATGAAGCGAGATATGGAACTTGAAACTTCGGTAGAATCAGGGTTTGCGTAATCCTCTTCGTCAGGCCGGCTATAGTCTACTGATACCAGGAGCCTAGGAGACGCGAGGTCTCTTATAGCTCGACTCGAGCCTTCTCTCTCTCTGCATTTCGAACAGCCAGTGAGATGATGTGTGATGCATTCTTGAAGCGTATTATCTTGAAGTCGACAGGTTGGGTCATCCAAAACTACCGGTAGTGTAAGATCCATCATCCATGGATGAAACTTTCGGGCCGTGAAGCGCCACCAATGTTGATTCAATTCTATGGTCATCATTGCATTCAGTGTGTGTTAGGATCTGATTAAAGTGAACTGATACTGTAGGCTGAGAGCCTTCTGGTAAATCAAACAAGAACTATCTTCCACAACCCACTGGTCTGCTCAAGTACCATACCATAGAGTATCATTTGCCAACTCTTCATTGCCTGACTACCATCCTTAGCTCAGTCTGGGAATTCTGATTAATTCCTAGTAGCTTGAAATCGTTCTTGGTCTCTTAAAAGCCACACATGAGATGATGATATGGCCTGGTAGGGCACTCCTTTGTTGGTGGTTTGCGGGGCCTACGCATACGTGAGAAATGAAGTCTTCATATCTTGGTAGACGCGCTGCGATGAAGATGAAATGGGTTGGTTGTCTGGGTACGCTCTTGAGGCTAAGCGGTAGGCAACTAATCGGCCGTGATAAATAGAAGTCGAAATGGTAAAATGCAGTATTTAGAAATCAAGACCTGTTATTCTTTGCATCAAAATTCCAGAAGATGGTGACATCCCCAACACTAAGCCCCGTACTTATTAGGGGTTATACAACCTCCGGTTTGTCTTCTATCCCGACGATTAGAACATTATACTAATAAAGCTTAGATCGTCTCCTTAAACCTGCCAACTACCAACTCCAGCGCTTTTCTACAATTGTCATTCCAATCCAATTTTGAAATGTCATAAACCTTGCCAGGGGCGTCCTCCAGCCGCGCCAACTCCTGCTTGAACCTCTCCTCCAAGCGCTCAGTCACGCGCGGATACTTGTTGTCCGGGGCCAGGTTCTTAAACGCCACGGTCATGTTCTTGTAGTCCTTGAAGTGCTTGTCGTTCTCGTCCAGCAGCCAGCTTGAGAAGATCAGCAGGGCGGCGAGCCCGGAGGCGGCAGCTGTGGCGACGGAGCTGCCAGATTCGTGCGACACCGTCTTGCCCTCGTTGTTGGAGAAGGGAACGTTTGTTCCCGGGAGGAGGAAATCGACCTTTTCGATATTAACCCAGGTCATTGCGTCGCCCGTGTTAGTCGCACTGCCGATCTTGATGCAGCCGCCGAAGTCGCCGGGGTAGCAGTAATCTTTGGTCAGACTACCCTGATCGCTCGTCGAGCAGAACATGAGGATTTCCTGGTTTTCTGCTTTCTTGACGGCGTCCTCGAGGCTTTTCATATCGGCGTTGCCTGGAATAGGAGTCTCGATTGTCCAGCTCATAGAAATAACATCGACACCGCACTCGGTAGCCCATTGAATCGCCTAGTAGCGCGTGAGTCTTAGATACCGGAGCATCCCAATGAGCATTGCCATGGGTCGGGGAGTAAAGCTTACCTGGGCAGCCGATTTCGCAGTTATATGCCGCTGATTGCTCCCCATAGTCTGCCGCTGGTCGAGCCTCGCAACATATAGTTGCACCATAGGACACAACCTGCAAATGAGCATCGCCATGCATGTCCCATGATTGCTTGACGAGACAAAGTACGGACTCATCAGGTCGTTCGAGTTGGCATATGGGCTAAACGACTTTCCGGTGGCAATCTTGCCATCGAGACTGTTCATTGACGCGTCCACGCCATCGTCAATAATGGCAATCTTTACAGGACGGATGTTTCGCGAATCGGGGATGTTGTTCAGGAGCCGAGAAAAGTTTACGACGCAGTCGATCCAAGGATTCGCCCTGGTCATCCTTTCAGATTCAAGCCTAGAGGAGGCAATGATTGATGGAGGACTTACGGCTGTAGGTATCCTGCACTGCTTTGGAACTCGGATGCGTGACTAACATCCCCGTTGTCCAAGACGTGGTCTACGCTGATTCTCCCGTCACTCAATGACTTGATTGTGGTTTTGAAGGTGTTGATATATTCCTTTAACCGCTTTTCGCCTTCATAGCCCTATAGATCATCAGCGTCACCCATTCAGCGGATAGTTGAATAACCGTACCTCTCGAATGTACAGATTTACTCTTCTGAGCTGAAAGGTTTGTAAGAACGTGGTATTGTCCACAAAGGTCGCCGATTGGGAAACTCACCTCTGGAAACCGCTCCTTGTTCGGCAATCCCTGCGGGCTGGCCCACCCCATCAATACAGCATTGTTCCCCGAGGAGTAGAGGGATACTTCCTCAACAACTTTCGTGGAGTTGGAAATTACTAGTGCACTTAGGTCAATCCTCTTCCAGTCCCATATCTCCACGTCGAAGCCCTGGAGCGCTTCTTCAATGCCAGTGTCTGCGTGGCATGGATCCCGATCATCGAGCACGATGACCTTGACAATCTTCTGGACATGGTTCTTCCGCAGCCACGTGAACACGGTGACAAGATCGGAACGGCCGCGCTTGTGTGGCGCTTTCTCGCTGTGAGGAGGGATGGTGAGCAAGTTCGACCTCATCACTGCTTCATTGTCTTGACGTACCTTGTTCGCTTCTTTCGAGGGGGGGCCTCGATGGTTAGTTTTGGCAACGCAACGTACTTCAGTATGCTCTCAAACCGCAAGTGCTTTGACAGCTGGTTTAAGTATTCTTCTGAAATGTTGTCATTGGGTAGTCCCCCAAGGTCGAATTCGATATGTCGTTCTACCGGGACAGTTAGCTTCAAATAGGGCACACCGTTCGCTTATGTCGATAGCGACGCGATCAAAACTCACCTTGGCCGGTGTGGTACAGACATTTCATGACTGTGTCTCGAGAAAGTTTCCTCACGACGTAGGATCGAATATATGATGCGATAGGGTCTTTGGCTATATCCTCCTGCAACGCCTTTTCGAGAGCCGCGACGTCCTCCTTGTTCCTTCCCATGGCAGACTTCTCGTTCTTGAATACGTCCTCCCGAAGCTGGTAAATTCTTTCCTGGTAAGGTGTCCGACCCTTGGAGTTGCGGTACCATAGGACGGAGTGCTTGCTCTTGATGAGGTTCTCGACGATTTTGACGACCTCGGCGATCTTTGAGGTGCGCGCAGAGCTTCTCGGGATCCTGGTGGACGTTGTGCGTCGTAGAGGAAACTCTGAGGAGTGGCCTTGGACTGCGATGTATTGGGGCTCATCTTCATGCTCCTCCTCCTCCTCCTCCTCAGCGTCCACCATATGGTCTTCGGTACTCGTATTACTCCTTTCTTCATAATCAGCGTCAGAATCAGAGTCATCATCACTCTCCTCTTCGTCAGCGGCAGAGTCTAGCGACATGCAAGTATGGAGAGGTGTGTTGCCAGTCACTGGTTCCTTCTTTTCGAACATGGCGGGGAACTGAGCACATTTCTTGACCAGCGGCTCGATCAAAGAAGGGCTATGCTGGACGGCAATGTGGAGAGCATTTCCATACTGGCCCGTCTCCGGCAGGATGTTTGCAATATTCATCAGCTTTGGAAAGTTGAGCACGGCGTCGACGAAGGCAACGTGGTCCTGCCTGAGAGCCAAGTGAAGCGGCGACAGTTTCATGTACTTGTCCGCCTTGACTTCGAGGAGACTGTGGTAGGTTTTCAGCACCCAGTTGAGGAACTGGGTCGTCTTCTCATCTGTCCACCCTGCCTCACTGGGCCAGTCGTCCTTCTTGGCCAGGAGGAGAAGAATCTGGTTGGCAGGCCTCTTCTTCTCCCATTTGCCCTTGTAGCGGATCTCGAACTCGCGGGCCTCGGCATCGTTGGTGAAGTCCTTCTTGGAGGCTGCGATCAAGACGTCTTTTGCGTCGGTCCTCGTTCTTTTACCGCTATCCTTGTCTCCCTTGCGTGTCGACCCGGCGGTCTTGCTGTCTTTTTTCTTGTTGCCAGAGGGCTCAAGAGATGCCATCGTGATGAAATCCGAACAAGAGGTAGGTCTCTGCCAAGCTTAACTTCAACGCGTGTGACGAGACGGTGGGAAACGTGAGTTCTTCCAGGGAATAATACCATGCGGACCCAATGATGATTTGGGGGTTTGATTCGGCATAGGAGATTTATGAGTAACGGGCAGGCGTATGAGAATCAGGCTGTAGGATCGCCAGCCTCCTCATCGATGAGGGGAATTGGACCACCCATGCAGCCAACTGGAGGGTACTGCATCTGGAAATGACTGCAGGAGCTGAGGGGTTTGAAAATGATCAATCAACTACCATAGGGCGTCAAGCAGATGGCATATGTGTGATTGCCTAGCCTCCGTACATGACCGACATGGTTGCCTTGAATCCCTCACGAGCCTGTCGCCTAAACACCTACCATGTCGGCTGAGGAGCTCAGCTGTGATTCCACTTGCACATTTGCACACCTCCGTAGAGGCTACAAGATTAATGGCTTCTTAGCCGACTGCTTGATGCCCACGGCCCTCGGTGTTGCAGTTTTCACGCCCGCAATCCTTTTTCTCCTTCTTTCATTTTGATCTCTTCTCAGAAGGCCACAACAGCAAAAGAATACGGTATCTACACAATTCACGTCCCCAAACCATGCAGCGCTTCGACATCCTCCTCCTCGAAGAAGGAGACCCTACCGCTGCTCTACGCACAAGGAACGCGGCAGGTGAAGGGGCTCGGAGCGTGCTCATTGATCGCGGCAATTCTCTGATCCTTCAGGCGGCCTTGGTCAGCGTCACACACGGCGACTTCACACCGGACGGCGATGCGGCGTCTCTTCTCATCTTTGAATTCACCTTCATCGGCAGAGGTTCGCGAAGATTTACCAGCGGGCACATCACTCTCGTCTTCGACGACGCGAGCGGAGACGTCAGAAACCGGCCCGTGGTCTGGACGATTTCGCCTTCGGGACGCACCGCCATTAATAAAAGCGTCTCAACCCGGAACGTCAGCCAGACGGTCAACGCCAACATCACCGGGGAGGTTGCCGGCGTTGGTGGCGGTGTGGGATACGTCTGGGAAGAGTCGGAGGCTAAGGAGACTGAACATTCAGCGAAGCTGGTCGGGCTGAAGCGCGTCTTTGCAGACGGGGGGAAGAACAACGGAGTCATCTGGATTCTCGAGGAGGATCCAAAGAAGAAGGAAGGGATTCCGAGCTTCCTGAGGGCAGGAGTGCTGCTACGACGGCGAGACAATGTGCCCTTCCGCTTCACCATTCAGGTAGAATCTGAGGTCGATTTTGGAGGCAAGGTGTTGCGTCTGTTTGGGTTTGAGAAGCCGGATCCTGTCGATCCTGTCGAGCTGGACGACGAGACAGACCTGGATGCTTTGGGCATCGCGAGCCTCGACCCAGACACGCCGGACTTGGATCTGGCCAACATGGGGGGTATGGATGTTGGGAAGCACTCTCATGTTGTTCTGGCGAGCCTGCTCAACATCCCTGGATAAGGCTGTAGGGTTTGGTGCATTGGGATTCCGCAGCTTTGACAGACAGGGGGGGGTTGCATCTCCCTTGCACAATGAACGACACGTGAAGCTGCAGCCACATAATGGATGCCTGTATTAATTACGAGACCAATTGACGCAAGACTCAGCGTTCTGCGGACTGAATCACAATCACATTCAGCTTAAGCAATAACGGCAGGCGATCCAACGTAAGCTGGGGAGGGCTGAACGTCACACTGCAGGCTTCTCACGCTGCAAGCGCCAGGCTGCAGCCCGTTCTCTAGGAAAGACTGGACAGGCATTTCAACAGCTCATCAGTCGCCACACCCTTTATTTAGCATAGAGCCTTTTCGTTGGGGGCGGGCGGCTCCTCCGTGCGCACACGAACCGACAGAGCTTACTTCGTAGACTAGCCATTATTGCGACTCTTAGCCGTTGATCAATCATTGCGACGTCGAGCCACATGATGATGGAGGACCAAGACGGTCATCGTTTCCTGTAAGTCAGTTTTTCTTTTGGCGCGTGTAGTGAGGGCTTTGGTTGAAAAGGCTAACGTCGGGCTGTAGACTTGTCCTCGTCCACGGCATTAGGGACTGGCCTCCGTCCCAAGCGGAGGCAAAGGAATTCTGGTCTACTCGCTTTCCTCAGGCCTTCGTGACAGATGCCCAATTCCTGGATGGAAGTGCGACTTGGGGCGCCTCCGGGCTCGCAGAAAAGGCACTCGCTCTCTTGAAAGAGATTGAAAAGGGCAGAAAGTCTGAGGTTAGATAGTGCCACCAATTATCGCCAATACGTGCTAATTTGGATATAGACCAGCACCGGAGAGGAGCAGGTTCTACCGTGTATCTTTCTCTGTCACGAGTTGGGCGGTTCGCTTGTCAAACAGGTAGGACAGGATCCAAGAAGACATTGTACCTAATTAGAAGAGCTAACGGTCGACGAGGCCCTGGTACTTGCATCATAGGACAAGAGGTACGGCTACCTTGCCAGCGAGACCGCTCTTATCGTCAGTCAGCCTCAAGCGTAATACTGTACTATGGTTGCAACTAACTAGCGTGGCCTAGGTCTTTTGCGATACGCCTGACTTGAGAGAGAGCAAGTTGTCATGGGAGCACGAGGTTGTCCAGCTATTGTCCGGCTCGAATCTTGGCTCTTGCCCCCCCTCCGCGCTCCTCAAGGAACTACCAGCTGCCTTGGATGATCTCTCCTGGAAGTTTGCTGGAATAGAGCAGCACTACAGCATACTGAACCTCAAAAGCAACGAGAAAGCTGCCGGCGCAGATCTCTGGGGCTTCTATCCAGGAAAGAAGACCGCTGAAAGTATTTCTGACAAGATTAACCAGGCGGTCGAGCAGAAGCTAAGACGTCAGCCAAGACAAGCCCCACGTTGCAAAAGTGTCTGGTGTTGACAGTTTATCTAGGCATTTCGCAGGAGTTTTGGACATTTATGAAAACTCTCTCCAAGATCGACTCCAACAATTACCAATTGCAACTCCATCGGCCGTTTGACAACTCACTCGGATGGATCACTCAGCATGCTTCTTACAGCTCTTGGAGAGCTTTAGATCCAAAGGTGCCCAACATCCTGTACATGCACGGGTTCCAGGGATCTAGCAGTGCCATGATAGCGTCCGATTTGGTCTTTGAACTCCAGAAGGCTGTGGAGGGAGCGACCATCACTACCTTCTCGTTCAGCAAGCAAGACTTGAGAACTCAGCAGGTCGAGACCTTCTATGCTTCCTTAAGCCGTCAGCTACTTCTCACCGATCCCTTGCTGTTCCGGCGGGTGTCAGCCATCAGCGAGGTGATCCAGGAGGAGGAAGTCTTCACTTATGAGATCCTACGCAATCTTCTGCTCACTATTATCCGAGCGTCTACCTCCAAGCCTGTCATTTGTATAATCAATGGAGCTCAGGATTGCGGCTCATTTCCTATCCACCAGCTCGTCGCTCTGATTAGGGAGTATCGGCGCCTGGCTACTGGCATATTCAAAGTCATCGTGTTGGACGGGGAGCAGCGTAACGAAGCACTCTACCAAGATGCCGAAACTTGCTGCGGCATTGATGTTTCCTACGACGATCAGTCCATTGCTTTCTTTGAAGCGTACACAAGAGCAAGGATAGGAGATATCGACAGTGGTTATCACCTGTGGGATCGTTGCAGCGACGACATCGTTAAAAGGCTGTGCAGCCGACCACTAGACTTCGATCGCACCGCTCTTGCTGTCAGGCTTTTGGAGACCACGAGGATCCCTTCAACCCAAACTGCAGCCTACGACATCCTGGAGAAGCTCCCGACCACGCTTGACGAAATGTATGGCATGGCATTGGAACACTGTCAGAACGAATGCGGGCTTCCTCTGGGTCCTTTACTACGGTGGATTTCCCATGTTGTTCGGCCCCTGACTCTTGGCGAGCTCGCTGTGGTTGCAGCACTTGCCTCTTCCCAGGAGCTCTCCATGGACCGTGTGAGGCTTGAGTTGCCGACCTACATCGCCAACGATCTCCAATGGGTCAATGAGACTCTCATCGAGATATCAGGCTTGCAGGTTCTGCCGTTGTATCAGAGAGCTGTGCCGACTATAGGGGAGCCAGAAGGCGTCCCAGATTATGCCATACTCTCTAAATGTCTAGACTACCTTGAAAATGCCCTTGTCCGTCATGGATCTGACTCTCAAGACGTGGAAACAGGCGCAAATTCAGAGTACGATGGCCCCGAGTTCGAACTACTGAGTTACGCAGCGGTGGAGTGGCCGCAGCACTACTTGAGGGTCAAGGCAGATTCCATGAAAGATCGAGTGTTCGACTTCTTTAGCAATGATGAGAACACCAAGGCTTGGTTTCGTCTTTATCAGACGTATACGGGCTTCTCGGCTGAGGGATGCTCGGAACTGGACAGCGTGCTGAAAATAGCCTGCTGGTTCGGACTCATCGACCTTGCCCAGATGGCAATCCAGGGAACAAAAGAAAAGGAAAACTACGAAATAGAGCTCCGCGAGTCTCTCGATCTAGCAGCCGCGGGCGGCCAAGAGGCCACCGTCGTGCTACTCCTGGACGCTGGTGCTCGGTCTAGCGAGGCCATGTGTTTGGCCGCCTGCAGCGGATCCATGTCTATTATCCAGACTCTCTACGAGGCCGAGCCGAGCACGATCCACGGGAAAGACAGATGGGACAGGCCACCGTTTGTGATGGCGGCGGTGAGCGGGAACGATAAGATTTCAGCCTACCTCCTAGAGAAGGGCGCTGACTGTCATGCGGTTGTTGGAACCTCTATGACGTCCCTCCATCTTGCATCCAACACCGGGCAGACGGCAATTGTGCGCCCGTTGATCGATGCCGGGGTCAACGTCAAAGCGAAAAGTGGCAATGGCGATGACGCTCTCCAGATGGCCGCAGCGGGCGGTTTCGACGATATTGTGAGGCTCTTGTTGCAGCAAGACGCGGCGATAGACGGACGAAACAATGATGGGATGACGGCGCTTCATCTTGCTACTGAGCACGGGCATGATTCCACAATCAAGGTTCTGTTTGACTCGGGCGCGAGTATTCAAGCCAAGACGAACGAGGGGTTTTCGCCGATTCACCTAGCAGCTGAAGCAGGCTTCCTCGGGATCCTGCGGCAGTTGATTCAAAGAGCAAAGGATGTTGCGGACAAGATGTCCGAAGGCTCCATCGATGAAGAAGCCGAGAGTCAAAGTATTCATGGCGGAGATGATGTCGACAAGGACGAGGGTGGTGAGAACGAGAGTGTTGAAAAGAATGGTGTTGAAGAAGACGGTGGTGAAAAGAATGACGGGAACGAAAATGGTCACGAGGAAATAGAGTCGGAGACTGACGCACATTTGTTTGATGACCAGACTGGTATGCGCTCCCCTCTCCAGCTGGCCGCTCTGAACGGACACATTGAGATCGTCCGTGAACTGCTCAGGCATGAGCAGTACAACTCAGACGAGAGTCGCGCAACTTCACTTCTCCTCGCGGCTAGAGAAGGCTTCGTCGAGCTTGTCGAGGAGCTTCTTAAATCCGGCATCACGACCGCGTTCCACGACAGAGATGGAAACACGGCGCTTCACCTGGCTTCCCAGCGACAGCACACCGATATCGTGACACAGCTGCTGCTGGCTTCGACGCCGGAGATACCAAAGGTCTTTGACGTCAATGCCAAGAACAAATTGGGTTGGACGCCGCTGCATTTTGCGACCAAGTCGGGTCGTCTTGTGACGCTACAGATACTCCTCGAGCACGATGCTCACCTGGATGATACGGACGATTCTTGTCGGACGGTCCTTCACATTGCCGCCTCTTGTGGCCACTTATCCGTCTTCAAGGAACTATTGAAGCGCTTGGACCGCGATGATGACGAGATATACAAGCTCATCTCGGCCCCAGATGAACAGGGCGATACTCCGCTCATCCTGGCTGTAAGAGCAGGCCACTTGGGCATCACCGAAGTCATCCTCCAGATGTTTTCCTCATCTCCTCAGGGGCTGGCGTCCCTCCAGGGGGAGCGAATTGCATTGACTGTAGCTGTCCAAGGGCATCATATGGAGCTTGTCCGCCTGCTGCTAGACAGCGGCTGGGACGTCAATGCTAAGGATACAACCACGGCGCTTCACTACGCTGCCGCCGATGGTGAAGTTCCCTTGATCGAGCTGCTTCTGAAGCGGGAGGCAGACCCCAATGCCCAGGACTCCGATTCCGAGAGGCCGCTTCATAAAGCAGTGAAGTGCGGCCCGGAAGCTGTGAGGGCGCTTCTACAGTGTGGTGCTGCGAATATCAACTTGACGGACAGCGATGGAGCTACACCGCTCTGGAGAGCATCGTATGGTGGCAATATTGAATCGGTCGAAGAACTCCTCAGATGGTCACCAGATCTCGAAGTCCAGTCGGATGTAGCAAAGTATACCGCACTCCACATTGCATACGACTCTCCCGAAATCACGAAACTGCTACTTGACGCCGGGGCAAACCCAATGGCACTCTCAGAAGACGGTGGAACGCCATTCATGTTGGCAGCAGACGAGCCTAACGGAGACAAGGTCATCCAACATTACATCAGCAAAAATGTAGTAGACCTTAATGCTCGGAACTGCCTCGGGGACACGGCCATGCATCTTGCCGCAAAGGGGGGAATGCTCGACACTGTGAAGCTCTTGGATACGCATGGGGCCAGAATCGATGCGACCACAAACGAAGGTGAGATGGCTCTTCACTGCGCCGCATCCCAAGGGCACTTTGAAGTCGTTCAGCATCTTCTGAAACGTGATCTCAGCGCGATATATTGCTGTGGATCCAAGGGGACGCCTCTCATGGCGGCAACAAGGGGGAGTGAGGTTGAGATTGTCGAGTTGCTACTGTCGAGTGGCGCACATATCAATGCCACGAACGATGACTACGAGTACCACTCGGCGCTACAAACCGCTGCCTGGGCCGGCACGGAGAGCGTAGTAAAGGTTCTGCTGGACCACCACGCTGATCCCAACCTCTTCGGCGGAAAATATGGCAGCCCTCTTTGCGCCGCCGTTAAGAGCCAGGGGCGGGAGATCGCAATCCTCCTGCTCAAGGCTGGCGCCAATATCGACTACGCCGGGGGGCCCAAGGGCACAGCCCTAGAGTACGCCCTTGCATGCGGAACCATTGAGATTGTGGACGACCTCCTGGGGTGGAAGGCTGGTGCGAATATCGTCAGCAAGGGGAAGTACGGCACCGCCCTGATCGCGGCGATACACAACGACGATCTCGACCACGTCAAGGCGCTGCTGGAACGTGGGGCTGACCCGAATCTGAGCCGCCCTGGCAATGGCGACACGCCGGCTCAAGCTGCCATCCGTAAAGGCCGGGAGAAGATATTCGAGGTAATACTCCAGAACGGCGCACGGCTCTCCTTCAGAGACAAGAACGGACGGGGGCCTCTCTCTACCGCCATCACGAGCAAGAGCATCCACTTGCTTCCGCATCTGTGGGGGCGTGAAGACGTCGACGTCAACGAAAAGGATGCTGTTGGACGGACGCCTCTTATGTTAGCAGCCCTCCAGGGTGTCGACATCGTCAGAGACTTGCACGAGCAGAAGGCGGACCTGGATCTGCAGGACCGGTGGGGAAAGACGGCGTTGATGTACGCCATCATTCGCGACTACCCATCCCTAGTCTCAGAGCTCATGGACTGCGGCGCAGACCTGTTCGTTCGAGACGTGCGTGTTCGTGATGCCTTGTACTGGGCGTCCCGGCAGACCAGCCTCGACACCTTCAACCAGGTGTTGCAGAAGTTGCAGCAACCGCCATCATCCCCCGCAAGCTTCCAACAAGCCGTTAGTGCCGCGGTGGCACTGAACAGGCCGGAGGTTGCCGAGCAGCTACTAAAGGGTATCAAGTACAGCCATAGACAGACTGATGACGATGGCTGGACCACCATGCACAATGCACTGAGGTATGGGGACTCTGACATACAGCAGATGATCAAAGAAGCCGCTATAGAGGCAGGCCAGCTGCCAACAGAACCGTTGCCTCATGTCAAGATACCGACAGAATGGCATTCATTTGACATGTCTCCTGGGCTGATCCGCAAGCCAGACCCCCAGTCGCTCACTGTGCCCAAGACATGTACGCGGAGCCTATCCATTCCTACTGTAGCCACGCTGTTACCAACGAGCTGACTACTAATCTTGCAAATTAGATCAAGCTATCAAGGTGGACGATCCGATAGCTGTGGCGCGGGCAAACCATCCCATGTGGCCGCAACAAGACGGAGTGTATTACTTCGAGGTCACCATCGAACACGACGGAGGTGACGATACAAGGTGCGTGAATACTACACGTTATTTTGCAATTTGTGCTTGCAAAGAGTGACTTACTGACAAAAAGTCGACTCAAGACTGTTCGCTGTTGGGTTCTGCGAGGAGCAAACGTCCCTGGGTGTCCACCTAGGGTTGATAGAAGGATCCTGGGGATACCACGGCGACGACGGCAAGCTCTATGGCTCAGGCGAGCATACTGTCGGTTCTCCTTACGGGCCTCAATACGGCAAGGGTTGTGTTGTCGGGTGTGGCGTCAACTTTGACCGGGACGTTGCCTTCTACACCCTGAACGGGGAAATAATAGGTGCGTAACGTTATCCTGTAGAATCCATTCTCACCTAGTCAACGATGAGTGCTGAACAAACCGCAGGCCAAGCATTCTGCGACGTACGCGGCAAGCTATACCCTGCCATCAGTGTAGGCATTCGGATGGCCGAGTGCACGTTCTCGGCCAGGTTCTGGAAGGGAGGGCCAACAGGCAACGAAGAGTTCAAGTTCAAGGGCCCCTTTGATGATCAGAGAATCTTTGAGAAATCTTCACTAGCGAACGATGAAGCTGCTGCCTCTGGGAACGAAGAAGCAGACTCGAGTTCGGACCTCAGCTCGAACAGCTCCTTCACAGATTCAGATGACTGAGACTAGATACAGTCTCTTATTTTAAAATCCACACTCATTATCTCTTCTGGATCAAGGTTCGTGCTGTTTGAAAGCTGGAGCAAGCCAATTTGTTCGTGTTGCAAGAATGGCTTTAAGCTACTTTACCTCACTGCCTACACTCAACATCCCTCGAGCAAGTTACTATTTCACCGAACTCTCGGCTATAAACTCTTCTGTGAGAGGTAATTTTTTACTGTTCGTTGAGGTGATATTGAAACATGCAAAGTTGTATCCTCTAGGCGAAAAGACCAGTTCACGACGGCCGTCATGTTATTGCCGGCTGATCAGTCGTTGCTGGTGTATCAGTATAGTTCCCAATTTTCATATATTTCGCAACAATACAACAATACCAAACAGCTTACTCTTTAGGCAATTTGTATTAAAACTCTGAGCTATGGGAGTACCAAGCTTGCCCGATTTACGCTCGAATTATAGATGGGCAACCACTAGATTGGCCCTCTAGTTTGGGTTCGCAGCCTCATAGACAACAGTCTCCTTTGAGCACCAGTACCTTTACGAATTCTTCAAAGATACGAAATTATATTTATCGAAACATAAGTCAAATAAAAACATCAATGTGATTTAACCAAACCCTTTATGATGCTGAAACGGCTTGCCAGGGGGATTTGTATCTAGGAATCTAATTATCAGATACCGAGATGAAAGACCTATCTCACGAAGCCATGAGATGATTCATCTCACACCAATCCTCCTAGCGTAACGGGAAACGTGGCCGAACGTTCCCAAGTCCGTCTCGCACACTTGCCTTCACAACTGTTGGCAGTCTTCGCAACCTTGACAATCATCTTCGCGGACGCCCATAAATACAAAGGTGTCAGGCTCAGATGCCTCCTGCGGCCTCTCCTCAAATTTCAAGTCCCGGCTCATCCTCATCATCAAGTGGGTGGAACTGAAATACTGAAAGACCAGCGTGTGTTCCTCATCGTCGCATGTAATTTAAACGTCCTCCAGACTCGTCCGTGTTGCCCAAGGCAGCAATGGAGGCGGTGAAGGGGCTGGGTGGGCCTGATAGATAAATATCTACAGAGTTCTCAGTACGGAGTATATGACATAATAGGGGTAATGATAACTGATACGACATTGGCGCCATCAGACAAAAGCAAATATATCCTCCTTCATAGTGCGTATAGTCGTTGAGCATCCCAACGGATAACTTAACAGAACGCCTGCTCGGGTGCTTCTTCATTCGGCGATAAACTTTGAATTGAGGCAGGGAAATGTCAAAGCGAGGAGCTGGCAAGTCGTAAACAAGAATAGAGATCAAAGCAATATCAGAAAACTTGATACAAAGTAAATAGCGATTATAAGCACAATTTGCAAAGTAGCTATAGATTCTAAGATTAAATAACTGTAGTCGGCGTCTATCCAGGCCACTCCTCTTTATTACCAATTCCAAGGCACCCGAATCCATTTCCTAGTATAGGCACTCATTATTATTTTAAGCTCCAGTTCATCTTCCTCTCCCTTACCCTCGTTGTTAAACCATTATCATAACCTCGTGTCCATGTCTCGTGTCTTTCCATTTTATTTTAAGACCGTCCCTCCCAAGATTACCTTTGCCCTTAAAAACCCCCATCCATCAACCATGCCTATAACCAATACCGTGTCCAATGCTGTTATATCTTCACCCAGAAAGAAGAAAAGTTTCCAATGAGTAGTCCTCGAGCTACGGTGAAAGAGACACTCGCGAGGAGGACGATTGCAAGGTAGAAGCATGCTAAATACTGGGCGCCCAACCTTTCCAGCATAATGCCACTTAGTGGATTAGCTAGAAGAAGAGCAATGCCAACCGCAAAGTTGGTAGATCCTGATGAATTGTTAGCACCACCTTCCCTAGACAGCTAAGCGACCGTGTAAGACATACCGTAGTATCTTGCGTAATCCTTTGGCTCGCACGTTTTACCCGTGCAAACTGATTTATGTTAGTTCAGGCCTGAATTTGTATGCATGTAAGACTTACCTGGCGAAAGGGCATAAAAGGATCCCGAACAGAACCCCCACAGAGCCGAAAATGTGTACAGCAGGGGGGCTGAGGTGGTGCTAAAAGGAATAAATATGGTGGCCATCAAGATGATGGTGAGGATCATCGCAGTGATCATCGAGTTGAGAGCCCCGAATCTATCACCTAAAAGACCCATTGTGAAGCGTCCAAGACATGAGCAAGCACCCAAGATGGACAAAAGAGTGTATCCGTCTTCAGCTGTAAAGCCGGCGCCGGTGGAAATAGTGGGCAAGAGGCCACCAATGCCGAAAACAACGAACTCGATCATAAATACGCCGCAGGATACAAAAGCAAAAGCCGGGCTCTTCCACGCCGACAAGTCGAACGCGGAACCTTCTGACTTTTGCTTACCCAAGTTCCCGGATACGAGTCGCTGGAAAGGGAGGTAGCAGATGACTCCTAGTGTCGTGACACAGCCAACGAGTAGGGCCACAATCCTCATGGACCACGCCCAGCCGAGGCTTCTAAACGTAGAGCGTAGGAGAAGGGGGAAGATGATGGATCCGAGAGATGTTCCTAGTACGGCAGTGCCGATGGCCAAGCCGCGGCGACGGACAAATAGCTTCCCGACAACTCCAATGCCGGTGGTGCAGGCGATGCCTGTGCCGATGCTGCCGAAGACGCCGAAGCAGAGCATGAATTGCCAGTAGGTTTTGCATTCTGCCAAAAGCAAGAACGCGGCAGTGGATAGAACCGCTCCGGTAGGACCAAGAACTCGAGGTCCATATCGATCCAAGACAGAACCGATCTGAAAGTTGAAGATGAGGGAGAGAAACAGGTACACTCCGCTGATCCAACCAACTTCGCTAACAGTATGGTCACTCAGTTGGTTCAGGCTGAGGTACGACTGGACGGTTCCAATAGACGCCATGAAACCTGTGTGTTTTTGTATTAGCTTTGAAGACCATGGCAACGCATGATGCACGTACCATATGAAGGTATGAGAAACAATAATGAGCCTAGCACACAAGACCAGGCACCCAGGTCTGTCTCGGCGTCTTTTCCTATCGAGTCCAAAGAATCGTCCGAGTCTTGGCTGGCATCATGAAGAGATGAAGGATAGGAACTCGGCGCGCTCTCCACGTCGACGTCTGGGCCCTTCTCAGGGAACGCCGCGTCGGAAACGGACTTCATCTGTTGGTTTTCCCTCATGGTGGAAGTTTTGTCGACTGGTCTCTGACGCTTTGGATCTGCTCTCTCAAGGAAACAGCTTTAACGTGCTCATATTTATATGATAGAAATGCTTGCCCCTCCATTTTCGACATCCACAAGTTTACGTCTTCAGAATGTCTGATTCTGGGTCTCTAGAAGCCTCACCATACTCAATCGGAAGCTGTTTTGAGAGCATAGGTAAAATTGAAGCTTGCAATGGCAAACGGCTTGTCATCTACGGAGCATTTCTGGATCCAGATATGTCGCCATTGCCGTTTCGGGAAGCTGGCCTGAGAACGTGCAAAATTTGCCAACGATTGAGCTCCTCTCGATGGGCCTGGGCCGGAGGAGATAGTCCACTTTGGTGGGTCATATCGGGAGGCTCACCGAGGAACTAGCCATTGGGCTCTGGGAGATTCGTCACGGGGGGGTAAATGCGGGTTGAGTCGGTAACAGACAAAGCCAGTGAGAACATGTCATAGTAAACGTGTTGATGCCATGTTTCTTTCTACCTCTGTGGTTGTGATTGTAAGATTTCAGGTGGAAAATAGCTGCTGATTCAGCGACGAATCACCTGACCGCCCTGCTGACCGGCCGGAAACTAACGGATTTAGTTAGTCCCACCAATTCCGTCACGATACTACCAATGTCAACCAACAACTATGAGACTCCCCGTAACTTTTTAAAAGCCGACGCCAGACTCGCAGACGCAAGCGATGCCCCAGTTCATCGAGGCTCTGAGTAATGGCATCGCGGACTCTGCAGCGCGGTTCCGCCGCTGGCTCGATACGCCCCAAGGCCATGGAGTCCTCAAATGCACCATCGCCTACACCATCGCCAGTCTTGCGACATTCGCTCCACCGCTATCCTATGTCCTTGGCAAACCTGAAGGCAAACATGTCGTGGCAACTATCACCGTCTATTTTCATCCCGCTCGGTCGGTCGGATCCATGATCGAAGCCATCATGATCGCCATCGTGGCGGTGGCTTACGCAGAGGTTATCTCTCTGCTGTCCATGGTCACATCCGTCTTCTTTGGCTCGACCATGCATCTGGTGACGATATCACACGTTTTGGTCGTCGTGGTGTTCATTGGCGGCGGGTTTGGATTCATGGGCTGGGCCAAGCAGAGAATGTCGAACCCTCTCGTCAACGTCGGCAGCACCCTCGCATCGCTAGCCATCATCGGTGTCGTTACCAGGGAAAACCATGTCATGTCCAACGTCTTCTCCAATGAAAAGGTTGCCCAAGTCTTCAAAATGCTCATTATGGGAGTTACCACGACGGTTACGGTGAACCTGCTCTTATGGCGGAGTTCTGCTCGCCAATCACTCCGTCAGACGATGAACCGAGTTTCGATCCCTCTCGGAGACATGCTTTATATGATTACCGGAAGTTTTCTTAGTGGTTCAGAGGCCGGCCTTGTGTCGGACGGGTTCGCAACTGCTTCTGAACACTATTCCATGTCCTATTCGCAGATGATGAAGGATATGAGAGAAGCCAAGTTTGAGCATTATTTCCTTGGTCACCAAGAGATATACAACCATGAGAAGTCTGTTGCGAGATCTATGGAGAATCTGGCACAGGCCCTAGGTGGACTGAGAAACGCAACAAACACTCAGCTCGGACAACTCAAGCATCCAAAGCCGCTTAACCAACATGTGGAGGGAGAAGTATCTCCAAATACGTCTCGCCATCTTTTTGAACAGTTTAATGTCTCGATAAGCATGTCAATGGCATCTTTGCGGCAGAACATCTGCAGGATCCTGCACGAACCACAGTTTGGCCGCCCGCCTAGCTATGAGATCAATATTGACGAAGATTTGCGGCGCAGTTTGATGGACTCTTTGAATACGTTCAACACGGCTCGAATGGATGCTCTGCAGGGACTTTATGACCGCATCGAACAGAGGGCCTCATCACCTGAAACAACACGAGCTGACTTGGAAGAAGTCGCTGCAGCTTGTGGCCATTTCACTTTCAGCCTACAGGCCTTTGGGGAAGAAGTTCTGCAATATCTAGACGTTCTGGATGACTTGGAATATGTCATCTTGCACAAAGCCCGAAGCTGGCGATGGCTTCTCTGGTGGAAAGACGGGAACGCAGAAGGCCGGAATAAAGCAATCAGATTGTTTGAGTCAGCGGAGGGAGAGAATCTGATACGGACAAGGCAGCGGACGCTCAGCTCTCCAGATAATTCCGCCGCAGTACCTACTCTAGTGGATGTTAGGACTTGGTATAATGCCCCCGATTTGAACAAGATATTGGTTTGGTTCTGGCGGAATCTCTCTGCATTATTCAAGAAGATGGCACGAGACGACAGTAAGTAAAAGGTTCGATGCTTTGCAATTTTCCTAACTTTACGCAGTCCAGTTTGGGCTCAAGGTAGGCATCGGTGCTGCCTTGTGGGCCATGCTCGCTTTCATCGAGGAGACACGAGAGCTGTATAACCAGTGGCGCGGCGAATGGGGCTTGCTGTCGTTCATGATTGTTTGTTCCATGACTGTTGGCGCCTCCAACACCGTGGGCTGGGCACGCTTCATCGGAACGCTATTCGGAGCTTTGTTCTCAGTCGTCAACTGGAAGGTGAGCCATGGCTATGCTTTGGCCTTGATCTTCCTGGGCTGGCTTACCAGCTTCATCAACTTCTACATTATCGTGCAGCATGGCAAAGCTTCTTTGGGCCGCATCAGTCTGCTGGCGTACAATGTGTCGACGTTGCATGCCTATAGCCTTCAACGAAAGGCGGATGGCAAGGATGGAGATGGCAGTGAAGGAGGGGCACACCTAGATATTCTGGAGATCGCAAAGCATCGAGCCATTGCCGTTACGGCGGGCATCATCTGGGGTCTCGTCGTCTGCCGAGTCATCTGGCCCATCTCAGCCCGCCGCAAGTTCAAAGAAAGCCTCTCGGTGCTTCATCTCCAGATGGGTTTGATCTGGAAGCGTGGACCCCTCACCGTGCTGTTCCGCAGCGAAGGCTCGCAGAGCTATCTCAAGTCTGGCGAGCAAGCTGCTCTTCAGAGGTATGCTTCCAACCTGGAGAGTCTGAGACAGTCAGCTGCGTCTGAGTTTGAGCTACGCGGGCCCTTCCCTATGGATGTCTATGGGCGTGTTCTGCGAGGAACAACCCGCATTCTCGATGGCTTCTATGGTATGAGTCTGGTGGCATGTCGCAAGGGACATCTTACGGAGGGTGAAAGGGCCCTGTTGCAGTATACTGCCCGTGAGCGCGCCATCCTGTGCGATCACATATGCCAGGCCTTCCAGGTTGTCGCCAGCTCGACAATGCTTGAGTACCCTTTTGCAGACGCCACGCCGAGCATTGTGTCGGCGCGCGAGAATCTTCTCGGCAAGATCTTTCAATTCCGAAAAGAGAATCCTTCAAGATCGACGAATGAAGGAGGGGGAGGCACCAACGAGCCTGCTGAACTTCTGGTGGAGGAGAAGGATTACGCCCTGCTGTATGCTTATGCTCTTGTTACGGGCCAAGTAGCGGATGAGTTGAGAATGGTAGGCAAGGAGATTGGAAGTTTGTTTGGCGTGCTGAATGAAGACACACGACTTTTGCGCTAATAACAGAAATAGACTTTGTTAAGGTTAAACTGGCTCACTCCGAAGAACTGGGAGTTAGCTGCACGGAAAACAAACAGGTGACTGCTCAGTTCATGCACTGGCATGGATAGAACGCTGATGATCAGCTGGCCTAAACCACAAGCGGTGACAGGGGGACATTAACGACAAGTCATTGATGAATGGCAGCTTATTCCATCAGGTGTTAGGAGCAATCATGTCTCCCCCTCGTTGGTGCGCTACCGGGGATATCGGAGCCGGCGACCAACAAGGCTCATTAAAGGCTAAATGCAGCCTGACGAATCACAAAGAATCTTGGCCCGCTGATCTCGAAGATCCCTGTAACCACCAAGCCGAGAGTCTGGGTTAGCTCCCGTTTCCCTGCTTTTCCCCGGATTCCAGTCATGGTAACTGGAGTCTAGTGACCGTTCCTTGCGGATCTCCCTTGATGAGGTTACTCGCAAAAAGGGCACTCTTTCTACACGACCAATCGTACGATCCATTGCTCCAAGCGACGCCATGAACCATCATTATAAAATGGAATCTCACACCTCCCTCCTGTCATAACACTCAGGCGTCCAAGTCGAAAGCTCCCTCGCTTCCAATACCATCCTGTGCCCTGCTTCACACGTCCAACTCAGTGACGGCGACAGGCCGTTTTTCGAAACAATGCAGACTTCTCCACAGACTCCTCCTGAGAACGAAAAGGACAAAGCCGTCCATCGCGATCTCGAGGAAATTGCTCCCACGCAGCTTGCTGCTGAGATCGCCCATGAAGTTGACAACAACAAGTACTCGCCATGGACGGCATCCATGTTTCAGCTCTACGGCGTGCTTTTTGTTGCGTACTGCTGTGGATGTCTGAACGGCTACGATGGTAGTTTGATGGGAGGACTCAATGGCATGAGGTCGTACCAGAAAACCTTTAATATGTAAGTATATTCAACTCCTTGCTTCGCGTGCTCTTCAAGGGAGCATGATGAGCTGACCAGTTGTAGGAAAACTTCGGGCTCGTCGACTGGCATTGTCTTCATGATCTACAATGTCGGAAGCATTGCCGCAGCGCCCACTGTTCCCTTCACCACCGACCTGATCGGGCGTCGTGCAGGAATGTTTGTTGGTGCGGTGATCATCATCATCGGCACATGCGTACAGTGAGTGTTTGTGAGCAAGGAAAACACCAACTTTTAGCTGATGCTCGATTAAGGGCTACCGCCAACGCAATGCCGCAGTTCATGGGTGGTCGGTTTCTGCTCGGCTTCGGTGTGTCCTACTGTTGTATCGCTGCGCCGACATATGTCAGCGAACTCGCACACCCCAAGGTATGCTTCTATTTGGGAACGAACTTTCAGAATCACAGCTAAGTGGATTACAGTGGAGGGGAACTTTGACCGGCTTTTACAACTGCATGTGGTACGTCTGCGGCGAGCTCTGGATACCTCGAGTTATCTGACACATCTACAGGCCTGTAGGAGCCATCATCGCTGGCTGGGTGACATACGGCGCCTCGTTTATCGACAATGACGATGGCTGGAGACTCCCGGTTTGGATTCAGCTGGTGACTTCTGGTATTGTGGTTGTCTTTGCATTTTTCCTCCCTGAATCGGTGTGTATAATTCCTACCGTATTGACTAGACTGTATAAAAGCTGACTTGTCTTCCACAGCCACGATGGCTTATTGCAAACGACAAGCACGATCAAGCCGCTGCTATTCTGGCAAGGCTCCACGGCGAAGGTTCAGTTGACCACCCTATTGTCCAGCTTCAGATGAAGGAGATGATGGCGCAAATCTCAACCGAAGCCTCAGACAAGACCTGGTGGGACTACCGAGAGCTATGGAACTCGCGCAGCAACCGCCGACGTCTCATCTGCGTCCTGGGCATGGCTATCATGGGCCAAGCTTCGGGCAACTCGCTATCCAGCTACTATCTCGTCACGATGATGAACACGGCCGGCATCACCGCCGAGAAGACGGTCCTGGCTCTCAATGCGACAAACAACATCCTTGGTCTTCTCGGCTCGCTCGTCGGTGCGCGCCTCACGGACCGTGTCGGTCGCAGGCCTCTTCTTATTTACAGCATACTTTGCTGCTCTGTCATGTTCGCAGTCATCACCGGAACCTCCAAGATGGCGGTGGACAACCGGTCCAACAAGAACGCAGCCAACGCGACCATCGCCTTTGTCTTTCTCTTCGGCGTCATCTTCTCTGTCGGTTGGACCGCCCAGCAGAGCATGTACATTGCCGAGACCCTCACAACCTCTACACGTGCGAAGGGCACGGCTGTTGGTAACTTCGCGTCCAGCTGCATCTCTCTTGTCCTCGCCTACGCATCCGGCCCTGCATTTGAGAAGATCGGCTACTACTTTTACCTCGTTTTTGTCTTCTGGGATCTTCTGGAGGCAGTTTTCATTTATTTCTTCTTTCCGGAAACCAAGGACCGGACGCTGGAGGAGCTCAATGAGGTCTTCGATGCCCCCGATCCTGTTAAGAAGTCGCTGGAGCCCAGGACGGCTCATACCGTTATGGCGACGATGCAAGCTCACTCATCAAAGATTGGCGATGCGTAAACGCCAGTTAGGTCATTGCCATACTTGCAAGAGCAGGGTAACAGATTCTGACTGAAGTTTTGTTGAATTTCCAGCCTAATAAGGACACATCGTTCAGCAGAACGATGTCTGTTGCAAGCTACAAGATCAATCGCAATGGCTTGAAACTATGACTAGACCAGATAGTTACTATTGCACCTGGAATATTATTACCTCTACTTGATGCAATGAACTTTCAAATTGATCAGATTGCTGAGGGAGCCGAGATAATACAATGCGGAGATAAAAGACTCATCCGGTCCTCGATTCCGTAGGGAAAGATCATAGTAGGCTGCGACTAGATACAACCAGTTGAGCCAACTTCACTCCAGTTCTAGCACCTCTTACCGTCACGGCACCTAAACCGAGGCCATTTCTCTCGAAGCAGTACTTCTCTGGCTACTTGGATCAAACTATACCATAAGACACACCGACTCGAGTCTTGACCATCGTCAGCCTCATCTGCAGATGACTATGCCATTCCGGCCATGTGTTGCAATATTGTCCAAGGTATCGTTGCCTCTGTTTGGGCTGCGAAGTTTACCAGTATCACAAGGGTGGCGGAAATAACCAGAATAATTGCGCTATCTAACCCTCGACTCGAATTGTAAATGGTCCTCCATGCGTAACCGTCCTCAATGAGACAGTTAGTTCCACAACCTCCATTCGCATGACAGAGTCGTTTTGACTGTACTGCATACACTATTCAATCCCGCCATACCCTTAGTGCCATTCTTGGTTGCTGCAATTCTGAGGGCAGTGTTGCATTTCGTGCTCTCCTGTCTTCTCGCAAGTGGGACAAAACAGTTCCGCTTTGCTGTGAGCATAGACGCAACGACTGCCTTGGGTGCAATCATTCTCATACTTGCAGAACTTGAACTTCTTGGCCACTTTGGGACCAAAATCAGAAAGTGGTCCTCCTCGTCCTAGCGGAAACCATTTCTGCAGTACTTTCGCCACTGGCAATGTTTCCGTAACTTCTGCTCGTCCTTTGTCAACCGAACATTCTGTTGACTCCGGCGATGCTTGACGACCTTGAAGCCATCATTGTTGTCTGTCTCTTCGCTGGTTGCTTCGTCCACTCCGCCATCACTATCGCTCCACGACTCACATTCTTTGAATCGGTTCGAGATGTCCAGCTGGGTCCTGCAGCTCTTGAGGTGACTTTGGGAATATTCCAAATAAGTCAAGACAGTCAGACCGTCCTCCTCGAAGCTGATCTTGGTAGGCAGCAGCTCCTCGGGTTCCATTTTGATTGCAGGTATGACAACGAGGTCTAGGATGGGCGCTTCACCGTTCTCCGTACTACGCTCCATAGGATACCGCTGGACTGGAAAACGTAGACGGCACATGGCTTGATTGACCTCCTCAACCTTGAGCAGCGGATCGAGAACAACGAGACTGTGCGGAGGAATCGCACTGCGATCCATCCGGAAGCTCGTTTCCAGGAAGCCAATGGCATCCAGGTAGTGGTCGAGGAAGCGCACATTGACCTGTTCCCTTTCTCTCTCAAGTTGTGTGTATATGCTCGCCAAAGCATTCTTCCATGACCACACGTGCACTTGAAACCCTTTTGACGCAATCTCCAACACAGCAGGATGCAAGTCTCTGTCCCCAGAGACAATAACGAATTGACTGGGAATTTTCAAATAAAAGGCCTCGCCTGCTTTTGCCACGCAGTCAACAATGAGTTGTGCGTCCACTTCCTTTTCACGGCGCGTCCACGCGCTTCGTGGGAACGTGTGAACCGATACGTTGTGGGACTCGATAACCTTCCAGACGGTATCAACAGGAGGGGGCGTGGACCCGTAGAGCTTGATCTCTATGTTGAATTCGTCATCGTATCCCCCGAGACACGACAAAAGGATATTCTTCAGACAACCAATGTCGAAGCGCCAGGTTGGATCCGAAGCAACTCCCAAATGGTGCGTTTCGGCGAACTTTTTCTGGCCTTCAACGTAGAGGTTGGAGTTATCAATGTAGATGTTGAAGTTTCCTCTAGGTTTGTGGGTGGGATCGTGGGTAGTGTTCGAGGAGGCCATGGTTTGGTCTGGTTTTGTAGACTGGGAGACGTTGTGTAGGTGGAGCAGATGTGATTCTTACGAAACCGGTGATAGAGGACCTGAGTTGTTGAAGGATAATATCGAAAGCATGCAGTGAAATCGCGGAATGAAGAGTCAGGGGAGCAGTGGAAAGAGTACCGTAATACCACTCCGAGAAAGGAATAGGTCATTAGCACGACCAGGAACTCTAGAGGATTTTGAAAGATGCCGCAAGATACTGCACTATAAGTAGATTATGAAATGAATCGATCCTGGCTACCTCTTGCTGCGGCGTGGAGTGTCTAATCGTCTGCCCGCCTTGTGATGCCTTCTCAGGTGCACTTTGAAACAGTAACTACCTTGTGCACTTAGGCACGCCGTGCAACTGGAGGTTCATTCAGGCATGTTTGACAAATTGGTGGTTACCAACCAAGTTCAATAGGGCTTCTGCGACTCGAAACCATCACTGAAACGAGCAAACTCACACATTGCGTTACCTCCCGCCTTCAGATCAGCAATCTTTCACGGTGCGTAGGTAACAATTTCAGAAAAGGACGGAAAGATACATGAGTTCGGTTCTTCTATGGGCTTTGATCGGGGGTTTCGAGTATTTTGTAACACCCAGCGGGCTTGTCTCGGCCCATTTAGCCTTCGTGCTCCGCCAGTCAGCCCGGATATCCTGACTACTAATGTCTTACTCGGGTAGCTGTGTTCTTTGTTATTGTGGAAGCACTTTGACTTTGAGAGAGCAAAGGGCAGTTTACATAATCTTACTTGGGTGAATATGGATAACCAGGTATTAACCCCTTTGGATGAAGTGACAGCTTCTGTTTTGCTTTCAAATGTCAATTGAATGCTACATGTGGCTCTCATGGTCTCTTTGAGCTCTCTACTCAGTGCCATGTGTTGTGTATTGGGTGTATTGGCCCTGCTTTTCTTACGTTTAAGCAACATTGGTAATCGGGTTCAGCATGTGCAGTGACGTCCATTGACAGATGCAATATCTCTTGTTAACTAAGCTAATGGAATGGTAGTTATCTAAAGACCAGTCTTGGTCAAATCAATAACACTCAGGCTAACTTGGTTGGTGCTGCTGGGCGGGAGTCTTCCGGCCCCAATGATCAACAGGAAGTTGTCATTCTCCTTAAACGTCATAAGAGATCTCGAGTAGGCATTGGGTTGCGGAGTAGCGAATTCCACCCAGGAATTCTCAGCGCCAAGATTCTTGTTCACGAAGATGGCCGACTGACTGCCAGAGCTGACGATGATGCTGCCGTTCTTTCCGCCGACCTTGCTCCAGACAACCGAAGGCGAGCTGACAGGACGCGTGCCCTTGTTTGAAACAAGAGAAAAGCCAGGGGCGGCCAGGATGTTGAGCGGGTCAGTGGCTAGGCGGTAGTGAAGTCGGCAGCCATCGGTGCCGCACGCTTCGTAGGTGTAGATGTACTGGCCATTGGGCAGAAGCGCGAGCTGGGGCATCCCAGGACGCGCTGCGTAGTTGTTATCATCACGCACGTCGTCCACGATGGGACCCCATTTCAGCAGGTCCGTGGTGGTTTGGTGGACGAGCTTTTGGCCAAACTTGGGGTCGCGCTGGTCTGAGTAGTAGCAAACAAGCTGGTTCTTATACACCCTATTTGTTATGTTAGTGATCGATACTCGGTTCGTTGACGAGAGGTAAACGTACATCATGTAAGGCTCCCACACGGGAGTAAGACCGTTGTTTGGTCTGGCTTCGCCTCCCTGGGCAATGGAGCTAACAAACTTCCAGGACTTTCCCCCATCAGTGCTGGCATAAACATCGATCTTTGTCTTGCTGAGGTCCGTGGGAATACTGAGCCCAGAGCAAATGATGGTGCCCTTGGGAAAATTTCCAATCGCTTTAGGCAGCTCATACAGGTCAGGCTGGTATCGCATGCCCCAATTGTTGACCTGGTCCTGGACCTTTCCAATCTCAGTCCACTTCACACCTCCATCAGTGGACCTGTAGATGGGATAGTAGACCAGCGGGGGCTCTGGCGAGTAGTTCTCCCAGGTAGCGAGGAGAGAGCCATCGGAGAGCTGGATGGCGCGGGCATAGAGAACACGAGGGTCAACCCACTTGGCATTGGAGGGCGGGGAGAAGATGACATTGTTGGAGAAGGTGGAAGATGGAAGTGCGCGGTCTACAAGAGTAGGCGGCTTGTTGTCGAGGGAGTTTGGGGCTGGAGCAGCGAAGACTGCAGGGAGGCTGAGAAGTCCTCCCCAGAGAAAGGATTGAATGCGCATAGTGCTGTAGGAACTCGATGCTGGCGATGGGCTTCCTGAGCTTCAATGAATGGTGTTTCGAGGATGCCGTGCCTTTAATAGCAGCTCATGCTTGATCAGTTACTCGTACCATGGCCTCATTACCACCACGCCAAGGCACCTTGCGATCTAGAACCAGTAGTTCCCGAAGCTTCAGCCTTCGCCGAAGGGCCGATGTAACGATACGGCAAGTTCCCTAGCAGTGCCGTCGTGCCAATGGCGCGGTAAATGGTCAGTCAACTGTTCTATTCCGCACTTCCGGTTTAGACCAGTTCTGTCCAACTTTTCGGGAGGATTAACCTTTTAAACCATGTCAATCCGGCCCGTATCCCGGTTAACCTCTCTTGACAGCGCGGGGCCCCGCGTCACGCGGGGAAGAAAGACGCCGTCTCGGCGAAACATGCGCTCCAATCAATCATGGAGTCTGTCGACCCTTTCGGACGTGACTGTAAGTGGCCGGATACATTTGGTTCAAAAGGGAAGTCCGTAGTAAGTGTCGGTTGACATGGCTCGATATCAACAAGGTTGCCAGTATAGAGCGGGACATATACCCAAGCAAAGTTTGTTCGGCCCTTGCAACCGCACCACTCACAGATGAAGACTTGATGGTCATCTGGCCCGAGGCTCCATAGCTAGGCGCTGGGTGTCCATGAATGGAGAATTAAATGCCACCTTGGTCTTAAGTATATATCCGTGCAGCTATCTCACAACCTATCGTGGGTCAGGGGGCATCCGGGCTACGCATCTCACACCATGGCTTCAATTGTTAAACTTGTAGCTCTGCTTGGTACGCTTTATGCGACTGGCGTGGAGGCTTTCCAAAACCCCGTCCGAAAACCTGCGCCTGATCCCTCCCTAGTGTACGCAGATGGATATTACCACATGTGAGTACTATCTCCCTTTCCTACACTACACGCATCCTAGGCTCAGATCAAGCCACATAATATTATGTAGTTTGCAACAGACCAACAAGAATCCTTTGGGCTGATTTATTCCTTTTCAAGGACATACACGTCCTATGATCATATTGAGATTACACGGGCAAAGAAGCTAGGTGACTTGACCAAGGGAGAGACCAAGACGATATGGACCGACACAAACAGAACTCGCAATGCAGACATGTGGGCGCCAGAAATCCACAAGATCGACAAAACCTGGTACATGTTCTACTCCAGCTGCGACGCGTCCTTGCGTTGTTGCGATAGCTGCCAGACTCGCGTCCTGCAAGGGTGCAATGCAGCTGGGCCGTTTGATTGCAAGTACACTCACCTGGCAGACTTGGTGCCTCCCGCAGGGTCGCAGGGCGGCGCAGATGGCAAATTTGCCTTCAGCATTGATGGGACATACTTGGAGATCCCAGGAAAGGGACGATTCCACGTGCTGAGCATCATCAACAAGGACAAGCTGCAGTCTCTTGCGATCACTCGACTCGACACCAAGAAGTGGACAGTCGAGGGTTGGCATGTCATCTCAATCCCGGATCAGCCATGGGAGAAGAACACGACAAATTCAAACCCCAACAGTATCACTGCTGTCAACGAAGCCCCTCATGTGAGCTGCCTTTGCCCAGAATAATGAGCCAACGCGCTGACAAGATAGCCGCTCTACCATGACGGGGAAATCTGGCTATCCTACTCGGGTTCCTACTGCGGAACGCCCAACTATTCGCTGGGATTCTTGCGCTATAATGGCGGAGATCCGTTGAAAGCTTCATCATGGGAAAAGATCGGCCCTGTGTTTGCGCAAGCGAATGGCCACTATGGCACAGCGCACAACTGCTTCTTCACTTCTCCAGACGGAAGAGAAACTTGGGTCAGTTCACGTATCGTTGGCAGCTTTGTATTCCAGCTAACATGATTGTAGAATGCCTTCCACGCAACGAGCAACTCGCGAGGATCCTGTGGCAGAGATAGATATACCCTTGCCCAACGGGTGACGTTCAAGCCAGGCCAAACGCCACTGCTTGGCGTGCCGCAGCCGCTCTCTGCTGTTATAAACCCACCCAGTGGTGAATAGGGCGTATGAGGACAGTAATTTCGGGGCCCAGGGCTGTTTTGGGTGTTGAGGCTGCATCAATCTTCTCGTAGTTCGGGGGGCTTGTAAACTTTGCGAAGCCTATCGAGCAGAGTACCAACCATAGCACTTCCAAGTTTTGTCAAATATTTCTGATTATCCAGTTTCGTGCCACTATCGCCTCCTTCAAGTCAGTTGGTATAAAAAGGCTCGTCACTTTCCGTACACACTGCAGAATACATAAGGCTCAGAGTCGAGGCCATGTGGCGCACATCAGCTGCATCTCGACCCCAAAACCTCAAGGTCCGGATCGCCGCCAGCACAGTATGTTTCCAGGTCGAAGGAGGCTTAATCCTCCGTGTGGGACTCTGAACTGCCCCCAACACCAAACAAGCATAAGAAAAGATCCGGCGAGTGATGAACCAGGAGCCACCGTGGCGGACTGTGTGTTGAAGTTCGTCAATCCTCAGGGCATAAATGCGAACCGCTCTTTCTGCTAACTCGATGCATTCTGGGTGAACAGTTTGGCCGTATGGCACATGTAGCACATGGTAGAGAATCGGACGCAGGAGGAGCTCGTGCCATTCCAGAAAGCGGCCGCGGAGGCCGTAGGCGAATTCGTTATTCGGTACGTGATCTTGGTCGAATTGTACCATTGAGGGTAGATGGTAGCGCCTGTATTTAAACTCGAGTCAGCATACATGGAGATCTGGTGACCTTGCTGAGTGAGAATGTCTGACCAAACCGTCCTTTGCTTTTCTAATTCATGGAACCGGCGGACCAGCTGTGACGGGTTCCTCAGCCAAAACTCCTCGCCTGCTTCGGACAAATAGCGGAGTGTGTCGTCAATAGTTCGTCTTAAAGAGATTTCAGCTAGGTAATAACACCAACCCCTCTCTTCACGTTGCGTATCGTAGTTTTCAGATGACAAGGTTTCGGTCTCGGTCTCACTTTGCAAAGCAGAAAACGTGATCGGGGGCTCTGGGAGGGGATCAGGATATGTCAGGTCTGCCAGGCCGCTTGGCGGTAGGTCAATCTCAAGCAGGAACTCTCTGAAACTCCCCGTCAGCCCCCGTGAGCGAAAGAGGAGTACTCTGCAGTAATTTACCTCTCGGCTCTGAAGCAGGACCAGAAGAGTCGTTGCTCAATATGAAGATCGCTTGGCTCAGAGCTTTGGTACGATGTCCATGGTCGCGTGCCGCTCTTGAGCACGTGAACCTGTAGTCGATTTATAGCCTGCTGAAGGTAAAACCATGCCTGCAGGTGCCGGAAGTAGGTTTTCTCGTAGATGAAGGCAAGAAAGAGACACTGTATGTCTAGCAACGTATCCCCAAGCAGGCCAAGGCGCTTTTTGGCTTCGAGAAAGTAGGCTTCCGCCTTGGCCTTGTTCTCCAAGAATGGGACTGGAGATTGCACCTCATTAGAGCCTTGGTCAACATTCGGTGGTAGCTTCTTCCATAGTTGTGTGCTAACGGATATTGCACATGCTAACAGCTGGAACCATTTAGAAAATGCGGTAAGTGCGAGTAAGATTTGTCTGTCAGTTTACTTACCACCAAGCAAGAAGCTGAGTCCCATCTCAACCCGTGCTCGTCAGCTGCTCGCGCGTACGATTGGAGCTTTTGGCCGTCCAAAATGGGATTCCGAGGATGAAAACCAGTAAGAAATGTGTGGCATAAGTGAGCGAGTGCTTCTTCTTGGGGCAAGACTCCCTTGAGCTCAAGGTTCTGCAGCTCGTCTCCGCCTCCGCTGTCGAACTCCGCATCCGGCTCAGGCACAAGGAGGAATGAGTCAATCTGAGTGTCACTCTCTGGAATGATGGTGCGCAAGGCGGGCCACTTGAGGATAGCCTCACAACGAAACGCCATGAGAGGAGAAGTGACCGGCGGGGGACATCTTGCACGGCCCGTCCCCGTGGTTTTATGGGAACTAGACGTCTCAGTGGGCGGGTACTGACTGCTAGCCGCTGGTGAAACGCCCAAGTGAGTCGACGCTGCCGCCGGTGAAGTGGATGCAGCAGATGCGCTTGGTGGTGCTGCAACATGCAGCTGCTCTAGCATCTGCTTGATCTCGTCCAGTCGCGCAAGAATCTTCTGATCTGATCCTTTGACCTCGGCGGTGTCGCTGGTAGGGGTGCCGAGAGGCGCATCGCTTTCGCCATAGACGCATCTTGCCTCATGGCGGACGCAGTAGCCACAGCTAGGCCTGGCATTGTCGCATTTGACCTTTCGAAGACGACAGAACTGACATGCAACGGGGACGCGTTTCCTCTGCGTGTAGTCGGCTGTTGTCCTGGGTCGTTTCTTGGCTGGCGGCTCATCCTCAGCAACGGCGTTGATGGAGCGGGCATTGCCACCGTCTTCCAGCATAAGAGCCAGGTTTGATGCAGCGCAGTTTGCTTGTCGGTCGTAGTCGGATCTAGCTCGGGCGTCCAAAGAAGACGAAGGCTCACCCAGCATTTGGGAGATACCGTGCTCGTATGGTCAAGCGGCTGTATGGTCCAGTGCGGTTGTAACATTGTGGAGGGATGGTTATGCTTAGCCGATGGCAAAAGAGGGGTCAGCCTGCCAGCCATGACGCCCTATGATGATGGTGGACGTGGTAGTAGCCTTATGGATCTATGATTTAATTTAATAATTTAATAAATTGTAAATTCTCGGCCGAGTGATCCCTACTAGTCTGTATTGATGACGGAATAGTCTAAGAAATGACGGGATATTGACGGCCCAGTTATTGATTGCCCAGGTCAGGACCATGATAGTTCCTTTGTTTATTTTATACTCTCCTAAGAGGGCCACAATAGCAAAAGAACACAGTAAAGGACCATGCCATTGTTCACATTTATCCTGCCCGCATGCTAGCTACACAGCCGCCTCAACCACCTTCAACTCTTTGTGCTCCACGCTTGGGTCCTTCGCTTCGCAGTCACTCTGCAAGCTGACATGTAGCTTTTTAAACTTCCTAATGGGCACTTTGTTGTTGAACAGAGTGTCGATCTCTTCGAGACTCTTGCCGTAGCACTCGGGCACACAGAAAAAGGCAAAGAGCGCAGAGACACCAGCCAGGCTGCCAAAGATGAAGCCTACTCGGGGCCCAAGAGCAGCGTAGGGCTCGTTCAGCAGATACGGAAGACCAAACGTCATGGCCGCCTGCGTGCTAATGGCAAGCAGTGATCCCGTTGCATATGTCAGGTCTCGAACTTCAGCCGCGGGCATTTCCGCCGTGATGGTGTGCGACAGTTGACCCCATGCGGCGCAGTATCCGGAACCAAATATCATCATTGTGGCAATGATGCCGGCTTTTGTCGCCTGCGTTTGGCTCTTGATCATGCCCAGGCCGCCCATTATGAGGAGCGCCGACGCCTGGACGGACGAGCCGCCTAGCAGGAGTGGGCGTCGTCCAACCATGTCGACGAGGAAGAGGGTCGTAATCGAGACAATGAGGATTACGACGGAATTTATAACCGAGAGGACGAAAGGGTTGACCGTGCCAATGGACTTGTAGAAGAGGGTGCCGTAGATGGAAGAGAATGCATTTCCGGTACCATGCAGGAAGAAGTTGGAGGCGAGAACGATGCCAGTACGCTTGATATGCTTTCGGCTCCAGATTTGAAGCCAACGCTTCACAAAGCTTACTTCGGCTGGCTTGTACTGGCTTGAATCGCAGGCTGCTCGGATAACTGCCATCTCCTCGTGGATCTGCTCCTCCGAGAACTTGCCCTCGCGAAACTCCCGCAAAGAAGCCAAAGCCTCATCGTGTCTGTCGTGGATAGCAAGCCAACGGGGAGACTCTGGCATGAAGAAGGTGCACGCCAGCACAATGGCAGGGATGACATAAAAGAGACCGATAGGGAGTATGTAGCTTGCCTTGCTAGGAATATCACTAGTTCCGTAACAGATGATGGACATGATGAGGTTGCCGGAAAGCAGGGCTGTGTTGTACGAAGCGACCATTGCTCCTCGAGCCTGCAACGGGGTGATCTCGGCCTGGTACAGCGGGATGACGGCAAGTTCCATGCCAATGTAGAGGTAGTTCAGAGCACGCCCTGCAAGCATCTGGTGGCTGGTTCGTGCCGTGAGGAGGATAGTGGTGCAGATGATGGTCCAGACACACATGACCCTGACTGTGAATCGGCGACCGAACATATCAGTCAAGCGGTTTCCGATGACTAGTCCTATTGGAATGTGTGAGAGAACGAACGGGACTGGAGAAGACTGACGCTTACCAACAGCAAAGCCCACGATCGCAAATCCATTAAAGAAGGATAACCACCGAGGCTTCAAGACTGTCTTGCCGTTGGGCAATCTCACGCCAAACTGCTGGGTAAAGTGATCCATCGCCTGGATATTGGTGAATGCGCTTCCCTCGAAGCCAAAGTTGAACTGGGATAACGCCAAGATGGAAACTGTGAAGAAGAGCCTTCCGTTGAAGAGGCTCTTGAATGGTGCCATTGTCATTTTGGAAGTGCCCATGACGACCAAGTTGTTCGAACACCGAGGTTGGGTAGGGAGGCTTGTAATGAGATGACTCTACAAAGAACCAAGGTGTCTGGCTGATAGACTTGAGTGAGTCAAGGGAGAAGAATACGATGACGGGCTCTGATCCGTAGATATTTAAGTTTTTCATGGCAGGGGACCAACCACGACGTCGTAATGTCCAAATCGTCTAGCCGGCTTGGCGATAGCTTTCCAGGGGTGGCAAGGAAGAGCATTCCATGATGCCTCATGCATACACGGAATACAATTGTTCTGAAGTGTTGGTATCGTGCCTGTCAGAACGAGGATATCTTGCCTCACCAACCCAGTCAATGAGTTGATCTGCGGTCCATGGATTCTTCCCCGCTTAATTCCCATTGCCAAACCCCTGTTCGTGGGGAACATGCCTTCCCCGCAAGATGCTATTGGTCCCCATTTTGGTGTTGACTCTCAAGTCCGTCTACCCGCTCCGTTCATCCGTCGTCGTCTTTGCCCCTGCTCTTCAGCCTTAAGTACTAGGGACGACGTCGTTTTATAAATTAGCTATGATTTTTGCTACAATTCATTTATTTAAAGACATGTATAAGATACACATCTATTACCAAACATGTCACTAGCCTCGTCATTCATCCCCGGATTCTCGCAATGGCACATCATGTAAGCGAGCAGCACGGCAAGATCTAGCCACATTCTTCGGCATCGAGTATCGGCTCATCAATATAATATGATGTCTGGAGGGGTACGACTTCCTATTTGATCTTTTCTCAGCATGCAACTTGCAGCTATTGGTCAGAAGTCGGACATGGCACTCAGTTGTTAACCCATCCCCCGAACTGCTCGGCCTTCTTTACATTCTTTTCTTCCTTCTCGTCATCTTTTCCCCCGAGACAGCTTTTTGTCCTTTCTCTAGTTCCCGCCTTGCAATTTCCATGTCCATTCGACTACAATTTTCCAAAGTGCAGCCACTCCGGAACAGTCAGAAACAGGGCCCCGACAGTGTCTCGATCGAACCATGTCTCAAAAACGCCCAAACTTCCTAATCATCATTGCCGACGACTTGGGCTTCAGCGATACTGGCTCCTATGGCTCCGAAATCAGCACCCCGGCCCTCGACGCCCTCGCTCGGGAAGGCTTTCGAATGACAAACTTTCACACGGCTTCCGCTTGCTCGCCGACTCGCTCCATGCTGTTCTCCGGCACTGATAACCACATCGCCGGCCTGGGCTGTATGTGGGAGCATATGCAGATGCGAAAAGATCACTTCAAGGGCCAGCCCGGCTACGAAGGCTATCTCAACCATCGTGTGGCCGCCCTACCAGAAATTATGTCCGATGGTGGCTACTTCACCGTCCTCTCTGGCAAATGGCACCTTGGCCTCACAAAGGAATTCGCACCTTGCTCTCGAGGGTTCAAGAAAAACTTCACTTTTCTCCCTGGCTCCGGTAATCACCATGCGTATGAACCGCAGCTGGATGATTCAGAAATCTGGTTCCCAGCGTTGTGTACCGATGGACATTGGATGGAGGGTGAAAGCTTTCTTAACCACCAGACGGACTTGCCCGAGAACTTCTTCTCTACTGTATCCTTCACAGACAAGCTACTGCACTTCTTCGAGACACGGACAGCGGAAGAGACGGAGCAGCCCTTCTTTGCATGCTTGCCCTTTACGGCTCCTCATTGGCCGCTTCAGGCGTCCAAAGAGAGAGTCGCAAAATATGGTAAGTCACAAACCCCCAAATGTCGACAGTAATGAAAGGAGTGGCTTGGGCTGACGGGGAATGGCCCGATATTAGCCGGCATGTACGACGACGGACCGGATGTGTTGACCCAACGACGAGTTCAGCGTCTCATTGAGCTTGGGCTGGCACCAAAGGACGCAAAGATCCCACCACCCACTGGCAAAACCTTGACTCCAGAATGGAACGACCTCTCCCCAGATGACAAGAAACGATCGGCAAGAACAATGGAGGTCTACGCCGCTATGGTGGAGGAGATCGACGAGAACATTGGTCGAGTGATGGACTATCTGAAAAAGACTGGGGAGCTGGATAACACCTTTGTCCTCTTCATGTCGGATAACGGGGCCGAGGGCGCAGCGATGGAGGCGTTACCAGTACGTCGCCAAGTGCTTCAAGATGCACATTTCTTAGCTCATTCCCTTCGTGGTCTTCCCAAGCTAATTGATGCCCTACAGATCATGGGCGGTCCCAGAACGATTGCGAGTATTATAGAAAAGTACTATGACAACAGTACTGAAAACCTGGGTAACAAGGATTCTTTCATCTGGTACGGCCCACGCTGGGCCAATGCCGGAACTGCTCCAAGCAGAGGCGTTAAAGGCACAGTATTCGAAGGCGGTATTAGATGTCCCTGCATCATTCGTTACCCTCCTCTGCAGCCGCAAGCCGGGAGCATCAGCAACTCATTCCTGACCGTCATGGATATCTTACCCACAGCTCTCGAGTTGGCCGGGCTCCAACACCCTGGAACGACCTACCGAGGCCGCGAAGTTGCCCTTCCCCGTGGCAAGTCTTGGGTGCCGCATCTTGCTTCAAGAAAGGCAGACGATGTCTCTATTCATGGCGAAGAGACTCATGTCCATGGCTGGGAACTCTTCGGCCATAGAGCGATTCGCCAAGGGACTTGGAAAGCTGTGTGGGATCCAAAGGCGAAGGACGAATGGCAGCTGTATAATCTTGCGGAAGACCCAAGTGAGCAGAATGATGTTGCCGCTAAGAACACGGAGATATTGGACAAGTTGGTGCTGTTTTGGGATCAGTATGTGGCGGAAACTGGCATGATTCCATCGCCAAAGTTTTAAGCCAATGGGAAAATGTCGGTCATACAAAAATTGACAAAGACATTAAGGAAATACTCTCTTCTGATACTACAGCCTTGACGCTATCTCATCTCGTATGTGTTTGAGGGGCAGTCTTCCTCCCAGTAGAATCTCCGCGGTAACTCACAAGAAGTAGCATGCCCCATTGCAGCTTTGTGCGATGCTTCCTTACAATCCTTGCTACATGTAATCTGACGTATACATTACACTACCTATAGTAACCTTGCCACTCACAAGGTGATGCCTTTTACCGTTTTGCAAGATTCCCTTCAGTCCCTTTCGGGGCGTGAGTGGTCTGCGCCGCATTTCCGTAGTTGGTGGGCACATTCATCTGACTTTGGGGACCGTAAACTTGCGTAGGTCCGTCGTGACGCTTTATTGCGACCATTCTGCTGCAGTTGGAGCAGTAGTGATGACAGTCCTCAAACCACCCTGCCATGCACGGGAGGCAGGTTAGACATATGCAAATCAAACAGCATGCGACTGCCATGAGGCTATACTTGAGTGTTAGCCTACTAAGACCTTCTCTTCCGTCTTCTTTTGCCTGGAGCCTCACGTTTGTGCGGACGTGCCGACTTTTTGAACCTTTGTTTCTGTCCGCTTTTCACAGAATGGACAGTCAATCCACGCCGGGCTTTCTTGAAGAAGGTTGAGTGGAGTCACTCTGGCGACATCGGGAAGTGGTTCGATCTTCAGCCCTTTTTCGGTTGTCGCGTTGGTCTCGGATTGAGAGGGCACGGGGGGGAGGGCTGTGTCTCTGGCCATTTTTAGCAAACATGAGTCGTTGATACGCGCCGAATAAAACTTACTCTGTCTGGATCAGGCCTTGAGGCATTGTCTTCGGCGGGGCAATGCCCGATGTTTGGATTGTTGTAGCTATAGAGGCCATGGCGATAGTTGGGGGACCAGAGTGTGGAGAGGGAGCAACAGGATTGGAGAACGGCGGAGTTTATTTAGGCATATTTAAAAGCGTCGGTCATTTTACTATTGCTCAACCCTGCTGCCTTATTACAGGGAAATTACAGGTTTAATCCATGGCCTGCAGCTGTTCATGAGAAAGACTCCAACACCGCCTCCTCCTTCACATGCACACAGCCCCATCAGGCGATTCAGAATATATTAGGCACATCTCGCACAGCGCGAGTTGACGCTCTCATTGGCAGCGTTCGAATAGTACACACCCATCCCGCGACTTTACTATTTTTAAACTTGGACATGCCAGATGCAGAAGAAGGCAGCCGGGACTAGACTAGATGATCTCCATGTGAAACGATCCCTGTCTCGATGACGTTTGATGGCCGTAATTGTAGTCCTACTGTACTTATAGTGGGACTGTCTTGGCCCTCAAGGCTGCGTTACTTACTGCCTCGGTCTAAGGTCGATTTCTCACACTTGTTTTAAAACTGCCGACATTATAGCATGACTATGGTTTGAGTTTATACAGCTGTAGCCATCAATAATTCAACACACCATCATGCGTTTGCTCAAAACTTCCAGCGTTGACTCCCCATTGGGTCTGGAGCTGGTCGATGCCAATCCAAACGCAATCCCTCCATACGCTATCTTGTCTCACACTTGGACAGATGAAGAAGTCCTTTACACCGATGTCGTCGCCAACACGGCCAAACAAAAGAAGGCTTACCACAAGATCGAGTACACCTGTCGGCAGGCAATTGCAGATGGCTACGACTACGCTTGGGCGGACAATTGCTGCATCGATAAACGCAGCAGCGCCGAGTTGTCAGAAGCAATCAACTCCATGTATGAGTGGTATGGCAAAGCCGAAACATGCTACGCATACCTCACAGATTGCCCCGGAGACGTCGACACGAACGACAAGGACTCTGCTTTTGCCATGAGCCGGTGGTTTACTCGAGGGTGGACACTCCAAGAACTTGTCGCCCCGTTGGATCTTAGCTTCTTTGGCGAGAAATGGGTCAAGATCGGCGACAAGAGAACTTTGAGCAAGGCTTTGTCCGACATCACTGGCATAGACGAAGACATTCTGACCAACTCTCGTCCTCTTGAGTCGGCAAGTGTGGCGAAACGCATGTCTTGGGCTGCCTTTCGTCAGACGACGCGGCCTGAAGATATCGCTTATTGCCTGCTGGGGATTTTTGGCGTCAACATGCCGATGCTGTATGGAGAAGGCGAGAAGGCGTTCCTCCGGCTACAGGAGGAAATTATGAAGCAGTCCGATGATCAAAGTCTCTTTGCTTGGGTGGATAAAGACGCCTCAGCAGAGTCTCATCATGGCCTGCTCGCCAAGTCACCCGCCAGCTTTACCTACTCTAATTGCATCCTCCCATACGAAGACTGGGAGCCACGATCCCCGTACTCAATCACTAACCGAGGTCTACGTATTGATCTTCATCTCACTCGGCGGGATGACGACGTCTTTGTTGCAGCTATCGATTGTCCCTCGCCACCGGACTATGAGGACAACAGCTTCCTCGCCATTTACCTGCAGAAGGTATCAGACGGAGACGAGCAGTACGCTCGCATAAAAGCCGGCCAGTTTGCAAAGGTTCACGAACGTGGGAACCTGCGTTCAATATTTATCAGGCAGGATGTTGCCGTCCGACAGCATGGAATAGATGGTGTATTTCCTAGCCATGTTCTTCAACTCCGGAAAGGCCCGGATGCGAATACCTATAGCATCGTGAAAGTTGTCAGCCCCCCAGAGAGTGCTCCAGGCAAGTTTGAAGCCATCACGTCCTCGCGAGGTTCGCCACGTACATGGCTCCCAGGACACTGGGCTTTGACATACAGGGCCAACAAGGGAGTGGACCAGCTTTCTCTGGGTCTTGTATTTACGCGGACCGATGGGGAGAGATTGTTGGTGATGCTTGGCTCAGCGGAAGGGCTCAAGGTGGCATTCGACGCGGTTGAGCTACCCGTGGCCTTCAAAATGGACGAAAATACAGCCTCAAATGAAGACAGTACCCCGTCATTTGAAGATATGAAGTCTTCATTTATGCCAAACAATACTGGAACGTACATCGATCTGGTCTATCACAGGATCCGGGTTGATGCTCAACCAAAGGTGCACAAATCGGCCAAATACTACTTCATCGATATCCAGATCGAGACGGTCTGCGAATCGTCACGAGTTGTCGAGGAATTGAGACGCGCTTATCAGCTGACGATGCTGGAGAAGAAGGAACTCGAGCCTAGGGAGAAGAGAGAAGAGAAGAAACTGAAGGAGAAGAAGGGATGGCGTCGATTACTATCTTCTTGATCTTAGTAAATGGGACAAAGGTAGCACATGGGCAATTAATACTATTTGACTTAATAAACTTTACTCAAGGCCTAAATAGATGTATACACTTACTAAATGTCACGCCTCGCTTCTAATACTATGTATAAGCCAAGGGAGAAGACAGTTTTCTTGCTGTTGGCTCGTACTTTATAATGCTATTCGTATAAGAGTCCCCGTGGGACAGTCTCCTAAGTCAAAAGCGCGATAGGATTTCACTAAGGCTGGGGCAACCAACATTTATCCTTCTCTTCAGAACTGGCCTTCTCATATCTAGAAACAGTGTTCGACTTCCGTGATGAGATAATGAATACAATAAGGCCTATGATCTCCAACAAGATCACCACGAGGCAAGCAAAAAGGTGTAAATTAAGTCTACACAGGAATTCCACCACGTAGCGCAAGTAATCCCCTTTTTTATAGAAATCCCTTCTTAGAGGGCCACAAAAGCAAAAGAGCTCAGTATCTACACAATAGAGACATCTCAATCGGCCAAATGCCACGCAACACATGAATTAGAAGTTATTACACAATACAAAGGTTGATACACTTCAACTTTGAACACAATTTTAAACTACATACAACCCACATTCAGTGTCTGAGATGTAGTCATTACTTGGCCCTTCTTTTAAACTCCACCGTTGCTGCTGGGTGAGGTAAATACTGTGTCTCGGCGCGCAAGCTGTCCGGCCGGCTCTGGCCCTCAGGAAATCGCATGTCATACTCTTGGAGAATGTAGGCCATGATGGCTTTAATCTCCTGAGCGGCGAAGAAGCGCCCAGGACACGCATGCCGGCCATAACCGAAGCTCATAGACGACGAGTTCGACGCAACATACTGTGCGCGTCCGTCCAACTCTGGGTGCTCCTCACGGAGCTTGGAGAATCGGAAGGGGTCAAAGACCTTCGGCTCAGGATAAAAAGATGAATCCATAGTTATGGCCTGGGTTGGAATCCCAATGGTTGTGTGCGCTGGGATGGTAAACCCGGAGGAAAGGGTGAACGGTTGGTGAATAACACGTTCGAAGGTGACTTTTAAGAAACATCAATGGTCAGCAATCTTCTCGGTATTACAAATAGGAACCAAACTCTTCTAGAAATGGTACTTCACTGGGCTTGGCATACTTAATAGCAGGGGGTTGAATCTCTGGCTCTCCTTCATGAAACTATCCATCTTTACCATCTTCAGGAACCCAGCCTTGTCAATCATGCCGTCGGCATCGACAAGGCCGTTAATCTCTTCCCGAAGCGGTACAACGAACTCAGGTCGCTCACACAAGTCGTAGATCAGCTGGGCCGGCGCTGATGCACTGGTGTGTATGGCGGCAAAACTGACCTTGAGGAGGATGCCGGCAAGGAACTTGAGATCCCTTTCCTCGCCCTGGGCCTGCTCTGCCATCCAGTTCAACAGATCCATCGCCTTCTCGCCGGTGCGTCGGCGGGCTTCGAGCAACGGTATGGCGGCAGCTTCGGCGGCTGTGTAGTGGTTTGCGATATTTTGTATCTCCGGGATAAAGCGAGCCGCAAGTGGCCTCAGAAATTCCGGGTATTTCTTGATCTTTTGCGCACCGATGAAACCGTCCAACGCGAAGCTGATGGAAGATTGTACCCATTCCTTGTTGTGTGACAGGACTGTGCCGCCAAACATGCAACTGGACACCCTCGCCACAATCTGGGTCAAGCTTGCAACCACGGGAACAGGCGTCCAATCTGATTCAGTTAGTAGTTCTCGTCGAAGAAATCAAGCTCTGTCCCACTCGCCTTCGCAACTGGGGAAAGTATCGTTGAAGGCGTCGGCGATTTCCCTCTGGACCCCCGGCATAATGTCCGCTTTCGAAAGGGTTTAGCGACTGAGTTCAATGCGTCATTCAGGGTAGTAGGTGAGTTTAAGTACCTAAATGATGATTGAGCTGGGCCTTGACCACCCGGGGGTGCAATGTCGAACGACTACCCATCGTGGTGTATTTGCCCTCGAACATCTTGTCTTGCTGGTTAGTGCCAGGCTGCCACCCGGTGAGATAGTGGCTAGTGCTTCTCACCTCAATAAAAGTGGCGACAAAGTCCACTTGATCTATAGGGGCTGTCTTCAACTCTTCGAGATATTTGGACGGTATCATGAGCCGCTCACCGAGCGGACTCGGCACATAGAAAAAGTCACCCTTGGACTGGACTAGGTCAGGACCACAGTTGAAGAGATCTGGATGCTATCTAATTACCTTCTCGTAGCCTTCTTCCAGCATTTCCTTGGCATATTGCCGAAATCGTTCGCGGCTTCGTTCGATATCCTTTTTATCACTACCACCCACAACTAAGACCCCGGGCACCAGCTTCTGTGTTGGAGATCGCGAAAGGCCATTTGCCAGAAGAACCAGACCCAAAATGATGGCCAAGTACGTAACGATTCGGTTGAGAGGCTCGATGCCATGGAAGCGGCTCAAAAATGGGATGGAAAAAACGTCAATCTCGGAAGTCGTTTCCATCTTGGAGTTGTAACAGATTGGATTATCAGTCCAACAAAGGTAACCTACTGAAGCTGCGTAGGCATGTTTATCACTTGTCGTACCAGGATAGGGCCACCTCATCGGCGCACCGGAGCTTAAAGTTTAACAGTCGGCCCCGGACGAAAATAGCCAGAACCGACCGTGCGAGGATATCAAATTACCGCATTAGGAAGGTTGCCGAGCCAGCATCCCGAGCTAGGATTTCATGATATTGAGCAAGCATTTTAGAAGGTGAACAATGCCGGTCTTCTTCTGAAAATCAAGGACACTTTTTCAGTTTATAGCCCTCAAAATGCACGAAACAAACGGGCACAGTACCAAGTCGGCAAACGGCGATGCTTCTAATGGACTCTCCGTGCTTCCAGAAGGACACGATCCCTTTCAACCTTACAAAGTCGACAAGTTCGACGAGGGGTTGAGATACAACACTTTACAAGTTCATGCTGGACACAGACCCGACAAGGAGACTCATGCTCGGGCAGTGCCGATTTATAACAGCGTGGTGAGTGGCTAATACACTTTCCCTATTCTTCTGGGCATCGACAAGTAAACGTCTAACATGTGCACTGCAGTCTTTTGTCTTCACAGACAGTGCCCACGCCAAGAGAGTTTGTGCCACTGAGGAGGCCGGGTACTTCTACAGCAGGATTTCCAACGTAACTTATGACAATCCTTCCTCGTATGCAGGAGATGAGACCGGAGATGCTGACAACTCTGTGCCTGTAAGCCAACCGTCGCCGTCTTTGAGAAGCGATCTGCCGCTCTCGAAGGAGGCACCGCGGCTGTTGCCACTTCTTCTGGACAGGCGGCAATCTTCAACACGATTATTTGCCTTGCTGGGGCCGGCGATAATGTCGTCGCATCCATCAACCTTTACGGCGGAACTTACAGCCTTTTCAAGACCCTTCTTCCCCGGCTTGGTATCACTGTGAAGTGGGCCCGCAAGGAAACCAAGGAAGAGTTTGCCAAGCACGTAGATGAGAAGACCAAGATGTTCTACGTCGAGAGCATCGGCAATCCCCGTTGTAGTGTCCCAGACCTTCAGGGACTGGCAGATCTGGCGCACGAAAACTTGCTCCCGTTTGTGGTGAGTATTCTTTCCACCACCCCTCCCCTTTGTCTCCCGGAAGCTGGACGACGGCATGCCCGAGAGCAGGCACTAACGGGCTCCTCTAGGTCGACAATACCTTCGGCGCGTGTGGAACCTTCTGCAGGCCCATTGACTTTGGCGCAGACATCATCTTGCACTCGGCCACCAAGTGGATGGGCGGCCACGGAACCACTGTTGGCGGTGTCATCATTGACTGCGGCACCTTCGACTGGGGCAAGGCCGGCGATCGCTTCCCCCGTATGATCAAAAAGGACGGCCCCATGAGCTTCTCCTACTGGAAAGCGTTCGGAAACATTTCCTTCGCCATGGCCATGCGGATCGATATTCTGATGGAAGTTGGATCGATTCTAAGCCCGGCGTCGGCCCAACAACTGCTCATCGGCATGGAGACGCTAAGTCTCCGCTGTGAGCGTCACGCCACGAACACAATGGCTGTCGCCCGCTTTTTGGAAGCTCATCCGAGGATTGCATGGGTCAATTATCCCGGTATGTCGTCTTTCCTCTCCTTGCCGGCTCTCCGGGCCGAGTTCTGGCAGCATATGAGACGTGAGACTAACAAGGAGCATTGAAGGCCTTGAGAGCAACGAGTACCACGAGAATGCGAAGAAGTACCTGAGACTCGGCTACGGAGGTGTGCTAGCCTTCGGTCCCAAGGGAGGGGACGTGGCAAGCAAGATGCTCATGAACCACATCAAAGTCATCTCGCACCAGACAAAGTGAGTAGAAAAAGCACATCAGTACTGCCTCGTTGATGACTGGCCAGAACCTAACTTTCGAAATTCTAGCGTCGGAGACTCGAAGACGTTGGCAACGCACCCCTGGAATTCGACGCATGTTATCATGTCCGAGAAAGACCGACGTGAAGCCGGAATCACTCCTGTTAGTCGTTTCTACAATTGGGCCATTGAGGCCGCTTGCTAAGTCATAATCTCCCTATTAGGCCTTCATCCGATTCTCGGTCGGCACCGAGGATGTGAGAGATATCATTGAAGATCTCGACCAAGCGCTAGAGAAACTTCCTGAAGAGATTGTGAACGCACACGACGAGAAGCTAGAGGCCAAGATAACTGCAGCTACCAATAACGGTTCGGCTGACGGTGCGAGCAACGGTGTGGCTGATGGCGAAACAGTAACCAATGACAAGGTCGACTACACTGATGCTGACGTCTCATTGTCGAGGTCGAATGTCCCTACTGGTCGCGAGACCACTATTGGAAACTGGTAAACGACTGTGGATTTTGTCTTACCTTTTCTATGAGCCGTATCTGTCGGACAGATTTAGGAATTTTGTTCAGTACCATAAGTGCCTAGCATATAGATTCGAGGTCGACTGCCGTACAATGCATTAGATTTGGCGTCCATTCTGGAACTTACTATCTTCCCTTCCTGTACTTATTGCCAACTCTATCGGCACAGAAAGTATGAAAGGCAATGCATACATGCACGCGCGCGCATATACACATGTTCCCTGTAAATTGCTATAGGAAAAGCCCCGTAGACACGTGCCTTACCTACATTTACTCGTACCTATTTAGACAGATATCGTCACTTTGTGAACCTTACCTAGCTATGCCCAATCACCTGAACATGGAGTGATATGCGTATTAATTGGCTTTCTTCCGTTATTTCTGCCTGTTATTGGAACTGGGTGTGTATCTAATTACACTACACAGAACTCCAGTTTAAGTTATTTAACTTTTACCCCAGCATATATATTCTTAATACAAATGGAGACCCATGTGTTTTCGACCTTGATAATTACTCCGCTTGATGAATCGATATTGGTAAGGAACAGTGTCATTCATTTGTATGCTGCGCTCGCTATATGCCTAGCTGCTGGTGAACAAAGCAACTGGATGCTCAGACCAATATCCTGCCTATGTCCGTGGATAACAGTCCATACCACCCCTTAAGCCTCCAGGGAGTGATACCTCGGGGTCGTCTCGCTCCACCTCTCATTCCCGCTCATCTGATATTCTAAGCCCTTTATGAACGCCTTCAGGTCCCTGGAGCACGGTGCCGCTGAAGCCAATCTTTTCTTCACGAGCTCTTGATGAACAAGCTCCCACTCCCGACACATGACCCAAAGCACGCGCATGGTGGCCGTGACACTCAAATTTGCCTCGGATGCCAGGACCGACACAGATGAGCAGAGCGCTGAGCCTTCTTCGTGGCCAGTTCGGGAGGCACTCAATTCCTTCTTCCAGCTATAGATGTCGTTGACAACGGAGATGTGCTTGGAGCAATTCATTTCGATGTCTTTGACGGATTCTAATTCTTGGCGGGTGAGGTTCAGCTTCATGGTGAACCGCAACATCGAGGCGAGAAGTCTGCAGCGGAATGAGCTCTCTTTTCCAACACAAGCTGACGCGAGATAGAGACTTACGCTTTCCCGACATCACCCTCGCGGTACTGGAGATATTCTCCGAGTTCCTTGATGTGTAAACGAGACTTGTCGGTTTGTGCTCTCATAAATGTGAAAACTGGCTCCAAAACATCGTCCGCTCGCTCCTTGTCGCACGCTCGCATGTCGGCCCACAAGTCGTGGGTCATCCACTCCACGGCAACATTCCGGTCAGGCGGAGCGTCACCCTTTGAGATAAGGATCAGTTTCTCGTTGTATGCTGACCCATTTTCCAGGGACATTTCTTCCAGTATATCTACGTGTAGAGGCAAGGTCAGAAACAACAAAAATCCGAAGGAATTGGTGAAGCTCGCAAATCAAGGGGAAACCCAAAACAGTTGATATTTACCATCAATCAGAAATAAGAGTGTAAGGAGCCGACAGGCGAACTCTATTCTATCATCTCGAGCATCCGGGTAATAAAAGCAGATGACACGAGGGAAGCCCGCGGCCACGAACTTCTTGATGGCCTTTTCGCTTTCGAAGGGCCAGTGCCTGAGGAAGTACCCGTTCACCTCTGCCGAGACCTCCTGCTCTCGAGGATGAATCTTAGGCGTGAAAAGAGATGCCGGTGTTGCGTCCTTCGGGTCATAACGCTTGGATACAACCTCGTTGGGCGTCAGGGTCACCGTCGAGACGTCAGGTGATGTGGTGCCACTGACTGGGAAGATCAATGATGCAAGGCTGCTGAGAGAAATCATGATTGAGTAAGGTTCTCAAGCTTGATGAGCTGGTAGAGTGTAACGTTCCCATGTGTTACTAGGACAAGGGCGAGTGAAAAGTCATGCGAAGCAACATGAATTGCTATTGGCGGAAATTACCAATTAGGAAAAAGGGCGAAGTCCGAACAGCCGCAGGGTCCTGAATAGGAAACATTGCGGCCGCCGGGAGGAATATCATAGGGAGTGCCATAGGAGCCTGAGGTACCAGATAATGAACGAGATCAGAGGGTGACTGAAGTGGCATGTTATGCTATGTTTATTTCATTTGCGCGAGAAAGGGATATGGTTGAGGGACCCCATCGTAAGCTTTTCGAGTAATCAATCAGAAAAGCCGATAGCAGGGCAAGTTACATGATTCATTATGGCTACATGGCCTTCTAAACTGCGCCTCTAAAGTCCGTGGCTGCTTGTTGCAGCTTGGTCTCTCCAAGGTTATCTTCACCAAGCCAAACATGGCGCAGATTCGAAATGGCTTCCTCGAGCTCTGTATACCTCTCTCCGTGGGTCAGGATAGTTCTCCCATTCCAACGGCCCGGTGCTTGCTTCCATTCATCGGCGTCCTTGCCGTACGCCTGTACCTTGTGAGGCTCCGATGCGACGGCCGAGTATGCGACTGCCAGCCCTACGAAGTGCGCCGTGCTGACGGGCAGACCGGCCGCCATGATTGGGGCCGCCAGATCTGCTGGCAAGAGTTTGCTGATGGTGGCTGCCGGTGCGACGGCGTTGATGGTGATGCCGGTGTCGCGAAGAGTGGAGCGCATGGCACGCATGTAGTTGATCAACTGCCAGGATCAGTTCCTTTTCTGTGAGGGAAGTGCGTGTACACGTCGCATGGAAGAGTGGGATCCTACCGCTGCCTTGGTGCCGCTATAAATGGGGAGTGACTGCTCGGCTGAGTACCCCGTCGCACTCGATGTTATGACAATGCTACCCTTTGTGCTGTTGATCTTCATGTTATGCAAAGCGAGCTTGATGAAATTCAGGGTCCCCCGAAGATTGACGTCAATCACCTTGTACGTGGGCTCAAGCAACTTGCCATGCGCGTCGTACGAGTCGATTAGATAGTTCCCGTCTTCACCTACGCCCGCGTTGGCAACGGCGATGTGAACTGGCCCTATACGGGCGAAAGCCGCGCTGAGGTCGGACCACAGGGTTATGTCACACTTTCTGTACTCAATCGCCGTAGGTGGGCTCTCTTCCGGTTCGAATATATCCAGAACGTAGACTCTGGCTCCTCTCGAGGCCATAATTTTGGCCGTAGCCCAGCCAATGCCGGATGACCCTCCTGTTTCTCTATATTAGATTATATGCCGCTGCAGCCATGGAAAATGTGCTTGGATCACCTGTGATTACAGCAGTTTTCTCATCCAGCCGTGGAATATCTCCTTCCTCGATCTTTAGAGTGGTCATCTTTGTTGCAGGTCAATGTGCGAACACCGTGGGTGTTTTACTTTATCACCACTCGATGCCTATATTTAAAGATCCGAGTGTTACTCACTGATTAACGGAGTGGCCTGGGTAACACCGCAGGACATCGGCCAGCGTTCTCGGAGGTTTACTGATTTAGGTATAGAATGTATGTGGCCTCAACCCCACTGAGCGTCTCACCACCACACCTTAACATGCGAAGATTCACCACTATAGTAACACTGCAAAAGAAGTGGCCGCCTGTAAATTGGTACTACGATGGAGAAGCCTTCAGTTGATTCATTGGCCAGAAACTGGGTCAACAAGGCCATTTTAAACCGATCATGGGTTGAAATCATTACGTTTGTGGGTTCCCCTTCCACTGCTCAGGTGAAGGACGTCCGGTTAATACTCAGGCTGGCAGATTTGTGTCTTTTGGGTAATTTTGAAATGGGCTAATGCTCGAGACAATCCGCTGTCGCGTTTCCCGGGACCATTCACGGCCCAGTTCAGTAATGTGAGCCAGAGATGTGGATTCTCAATATTAACAATGACAGCACTAACCGGGATATTCACAACAGTTTTCACACTGCAGGAGATTTTTGCAAGGTAGACAGCCGTATGATATGCTGGAACTTCATCGCAAATATGGTACGCCACCACAAGCAGGCAGAATTGCTTCTGTTTCTTGATTTCATGAGGCTTACATGCGCATGTAGGCCCTGTCGTCAGAGTTGCCCCCAATGAGCTCTCGTTCAACACGGCTCGTTCATGGAGTGACATCTATGAGAAGCGAAAGGGCCACAAAGTCTTTATCAAGAGCGACTTCTACGACGGTGGCAACTTTGCAGCTGAGGCTCACTCTATAGTCAGTGTGCGCGATCCAGACGAGCACGCTGTGATGAGGCGGTATCTCCGTGATGCCTTTTCAGATCGTTCGCTCAGGGAACAGGAGCATCTCATCAGCCAAAACATCGACCACTTCGTGCGCCAGATTGGCGAAAAGGGCAACTCGCCATCCGGCATAGACATTGTCATGTGGTTCAATTTGACGACATTCGACATCATTGGTAGCTTAGCCTTTGGTCAATCGTTTGGCGGCGTTGCATCTGGTAAGTTGCATGTCTACCAGACCGAACATCTCCCCGGAACGCGTTTTGGTAACGAAGGCCATGTCACTTTGCTTAGGTACCGAACACTTCTGGGTCTCTATTGTAGTGAAGAGCCTCCGGATGGGCGCTCTCGCCGATTGCTTCAAGAGATTTCCTCTGCTCGGAGCCACTATTCAGAGGGTGTTTCCAGGTCTGCTCCGCAAACTGATTGAGGACACGAGAAAGCACGAGGCATATACCATGGGCCTCGTCCAGAAGTGAGTTTCACTTACTCTCAAGAGGAACTTCCCAGTCACTGACTCATTCTCGGGGGGAAAGGAGAATCAATCACGAGAGTGATCGCAAAGATTTCTTAACCAATATCTTGCAGAGCAGGCAAACAGACAACATCTCTGACATCCAAATAGCCGCACATTCCTCAGACTTTGTGTAATACTGACTGTTACTCCCACCTTCTTATAACCTGTGCTAACCAGGACATCAGCATTGCTGGAAGCGAGACGACTGCAACGGCTCTTTCATGCATCACGTATTACCTGCAAAAGAACCCCGATGTTCTCCAGAGACTCCGGCGAGAAATCCGGGACAGTTTCAAATCCTACGATGAGATCGACGACGCCTCAACGACTCCACTGGCTTACTTGAACGCTGTCATCCTGGAGGGCATGAGAATGTACCCACCCCTGCCGTTTCCATTGCCGCGCGTTGTGCCCGACGGCGGCGATACTATTGATGGACATTTTGTTCCCGGCGGTGTGAGTAAACCACTCCTCCCCTTTGTTTTTGTTCTCTTACTTGAATTCGCCGTGCCACAGTTGTTCTGTGGGGATTACAGTGACAACCTTTGTTTAGGCTGACTTGTACGGTTCAGACCGTTGTTTCGACCAACCCATTCGCCGCCAGCATGTCACCGGACAACTTCCAGGATCCATGGACATTTGATCCTGAGAGGTGGTTATGTGCCAACCAAGGAGATATTTTAGAAGCCTGCCAGCCGTTCTCCCTTGGTTCCAGGGGTTGTCTTGGCAAGAGGTGGGACGGCCCATTCAACCTCTATCCTCCGTAACATGATAAGTCCATAAGCTGACCTGGTGCCCTGTTCTCTTCTCTAGTCTCGGCTGGTTGGAATTGCGCACTATTCTTGCCAAAATTCACTTCAAGTATGACCTGGAACTGGTAGATTCAACACTAGACTGGCATGCACAGTCCAGGATGCATACTCTCTGGCAGAAGCCCACCATGAATGTAATCGTCCGCCCGAGGCTTGAATAATGTGACGAACCGGGGCAGGACGCAGTCTCTAGAGAGCTTCGCAATCTTTATATATAGCATTAGGCTAGTTCATATGGATATTTCACATTCGGTATTAATCATGCGAGGTCCAGTCTACATGCTTCGCTGCTGTACTTTGACCTGACATGCCCATTATTAGGGTTTGAAATACAGCGCAACTTACGTAGTGCATATCTATACCTTCTAGTTAACACTCCATTAAGAAAATCCTGTATTTCAATCCTTTCTTCTTCTAATCCGTGTGTGTATGAGTGTTGTCACTTTCCCCGTACGTTCCCAACTTGTACCCATGGCATGATGTGTCTCCTTGCGAAGATCATAGCTATCTCCTCATCAAACCGTGATTGTTTGCCCTTCCTTATCTTTCTCTGGATCCCAGTATCCAACATATCCATCCCTACCGGTCAGATACGTTCCCTGAGCTTGTTCCTCGGCCGAGGCGCGGAAGACGGCATGTTTCTTATTCGTCCACTCCAAGCCCTTCCACACCACACCTTCGGCATCAATGAACTCTGCGTCCATCTCAGGACGCAGCAGATACACGATCGAATACTTGTGCTTGGCCTTCTCGTCCTTGTGAGGAATGATACGATGTAAGCTGGACTCCAGCACGCCGCCGGAAATGAAACGCAACGCGTCACCGACGTTGACCACGGCGTGTCCGGGCTTGGGCGCGATGTAGTACCATTCCTCCTCGTTGGGCTTGAGGACTTGGAGACCGGCGACCTCGGTGAAGACGATGGACAGGCTGCCGGCGTCTGTGTGTGCAATTTGGCCCACCTTGTCTGGCTCCACATCGGGGAGCGTATACTTGAGCAGGCCGAGGGCAGTTGGGCACACGGCGTCTTTTCGATGGTATTGTTGGTACGCCTGGCCGTCTTTCAAGCCCAGGGCGGCGGAGAGCCGAGTTAACAGCAGAATGCTTATCTCACGGAGGCTGGACATGGCCTGCTTCAGCGGATCAAGCTTAGTTGCGATGACATCTGGTCCTGGGAACGAAGCAGGGTTGTGAATTTCGGAAATTGGATGTTCAAACAGCTTTAGCCGTTTAGTTTCCACAATGACTTGTAAGATGGATCTGACCTTACCATGAGACCTTCGAACCCGTCCTTTTTACCTTCAATTGGCCCGTTTCCGTGGCCCGCTTGCTTATATCTATCGTTTTGAAATGCGTCAGGTAGATCCATTACCAATTCGAAATAGGGAGAATGCCGCACCCCATCACCAAATGCTCATCATGGTCGCGGTCAACCAGCCACTTGGACTTGTCCTCCTGAGACATATCATAGAAGCCGGTAGCCAGTGCGTACATGGACTGGACTTCCTCTAGAATACGTCCCGATGCGACGTCCTGGCAGTCAAGATAGAAAAAGCCAAGGTCAATACAGGCCTTCATGAGTTCCGATTTGGACTCTTCATCCCCATCCATGAGCTTTTGGAGCGAAACGACCCGCAATGCCGCATCCCCCTTTGCAACCTTGTCAGCATGCAAGTTTTGAAAGGTCATGATGGTTCGAAGGTGATGATGTTGAGTAGAAGACCAATATTAGACGTCTATGAAATGAAGGTTTGAGCCAATCTGTCTTCTCTGCAATACAAAGGGGTGAGATTCGGAGACTAAGGCAGTTCAGTGGATCACCATTCCGCATCATGGCAACTCGGAGCATTTCCTATTTTGGAAATCTGGGTGCCTTTCAAATCGCTGAGCGGTACCAGCTTCTCCGTGTGGAAGTCACCGCTGCCATTCATAGCGTAATAAGCCCGTCTAGGAATGACTGTATAACCAGCCGGAGTGAAAAATCGCAGCCTATTCGTCCAGGTTCATATATGTAGCTTCAGCGTCTGTAAATAGTACAAAAAACAATAATCATCCCATGGCCGGCTTGAACCTCACGTATAACGCAGGTTTCCACCACATCACATGCATATGGCTTTGACTGAGCCAGTTTAAAGTCTCATCTTGTAACTCCAAATCGTAGGCAAAATGCATTTTTGCCAACACCAATGTCATCTCAACGTAAGCAAAACTGTTTCGATAAAGGGGAAAAGGAGTCAGTTCTGTGGGTTGTAAATATTAAAGGAACCACGTACTTCTTTCCAAGGCAGCCTCGAGGGCCAAGAGAGAATGGCTGGCTTGCCTCGAAATTGTCTGAGCAGTCTTGATCTAGCCATCTCTCGGGTTTGAATGTGTATGGGCTGTGGAAATTCTTCTCATCATGAGTGACCGTCCACGCGCTGGTATACACCTCTGTCTGTACCTTGGGCGTTAGTTGAGTGCTGATTGTTGATGAGTAGGTATGTGTTATCATACCCCTTTGGGGACCCAGTGTCCATCGATCATGGCCCCCGGAGAGAGCCTAGGAAACCCCTGAGATCCAGGAGGATATATCCTCAATCCTTCTGATATCACAGCTTGCAAGTAAGGAAGCTGTTGCGCTGATAACGCTGTGATTTCGTCCAGTGACTGATAGCGATTCCGGATTTCTTCCTGAAGCCTCCGACAGGCAGAGGGAGTTTTGAGAAGAAAGTACGTCACGGCCGCCAGAAAAGTGGCAACCGTCTCTCCCCCAGCAATTCTATGTGTCCATGTGAGCAAACTTGAGTAGTATTGATCCCTTCACTCGAGGCACATACACAAAGGTTGATGCGTGGGCCGTCATCTCTTCCTGCGATATCTCACCATCTTGGACCTTTTTCGCAATGTTTGTCAAAAGATCCTGCCGCCCTGATTCGGTATTAATCCGCCTAGAATAGGGTCAGACATCGACGTTATCCTTAAGTTCGGGATACGCTTACCTTGTTACCTTGTCTCGACTATATCCGCTATGTCGATCACGAACGTGAACGGTTAGTCGAGGCAGCAGTTTTCTTCCTATGGCTGCGATGATCGGGTAGCGGCGCAGGTTATCCAGAACCGTAATGAAGAAAAGATGCTCAACGACCATGTCTGACCAGAAATGTGGTTTGCCTGGACAGATGTAAATATTAATCCAACCATCACAGACAGCACGTTTTGCACCTCACCATTCTCGACGCAGTGAAAGCTTTCTCCGAAAGCCATTTCACCCAGAATGTCAAACGCGACCATTTCGTACCATTTTGTCATATTGAGACCCTTTTCAGCCGTTCCATCTTCGCCAAGACTGTGGATGAAACCATCGACGCATTTCTGGATGATGGCTTCTTGCTGGATCAAAGCTTTGGTTGAGAATGCTGGAGAAAGTGACTTTCTCATCTGGGCATGTTTCTTCGGATCTCTCTCACTACCGACGCAGAGAGACTCAAATCCAGATCCGTACATGTCGTAGAATTCGCCTTTTATCAGTGTTGACTTCCCTCCCGTGGCATGCCCATAGATATCTTTCCAGGACTGGACGGAAGAAAAAGACAGTTCATTTGGAGAGACTCTGACCACCGGGCCTACGAAGGGTTACTTTTCTTGTCCTATAGCCACAATGGTTGAGAATCTAAACTTACCCAGTCGCTGATGCTGCTCCTGAATTGCTAGATGGAAATGACCACTCATAGAATGCCAAATTCTCCATAACTTATTCATCACCAAAGTCAGTTCGAACCAGAGGCAGCACCACGCGGGGCTTCGGACTTACCAATGAAGAGCGAGCCAGCAGTGGTCCAGGGACCTTGGCCAGCGGATGAAAGAACAAGTTGAAAACTACAGTAAAAAGCACATAAACTATGCACTATACGCTAGCATTAGTACTTCCTATACGTGGTGACTTTAATCAAGAGAACTTGACTTGCAGATATGAAGACGATGACCCCCACTTGACATCCATGATCACTTCCGATTGACGACATGAACATTCTTGTGGTTGACATGATGGCATGCAGATAACCGAATCAATGCCTGAGAAACCTAAGATTTTCTTTGGACAAATATGCTATATTAAAGTCGTCCAATTTTGTTATGTCTCATCCATGCTTTGAAGCTCCGGGATATTCGGCGTTCATACGAAAGAGGCAGAACGCCGAATTGCAGGGATAACGAATACTGAGACTAGTCTATGATAGGCCAAGGCTCCATTTGATAGCTCCAAGTAACAAATTTCACGACCTGACCATGTCGTTCTCGTGAAAAACAAGTGCCCTCACCTCTATACTCTGTCTGGGCTCTCTATCGACCATCTCCGAATCTACAAAGGCGCAGTGGGGAACTCTTCTGGCACGGCCATCTGTCTTCCATTCATAACACTTGAACAACAGGACCTGCTCCGGCGTATGCTCGTACTTGTAGTACCATTGATGGTTCTTGTTAGGCAAAATTGTGCACGGCTGTCCCACCCAGTCGGGATACTTCAGTGTCACGGGCAAAATGTCTCCGTCCGGGACCGAATGCGAGTCAGCTACAGCTAGCGGATCTTTGTATATCGTCTTGATCGGACGCCACATGTTGATGATCTGAAACCGGGACTGCAGCAGTCTAGGGCCGTCTTCTCCGAGATGTCGCAAGAGTTGATTCATGGCGGCTGGCTCAGACTGGTCAATGTGTGCTTGCTTAACTGGTCGGCGTTCATCATCACTGCTGGCGGCAGTAGGGTTAGGCCGCCGGATGGTGTGATCAAAGATCAAAAGACGTGAAGCTCCGGTGCTATTCTCGCATTAGCATGGTCATGGCCGCACCGTTCGCGCTTGGCAACTCCTTACACTTCAAACAAGAGTTTTTCAATCTCAGGATAGTAGACCTCTTTGATGCGTTCATCATCCACAAACTCCTTCTCTTGGCTGACATGATCGTAGAGCTGAAACCCATGACTGTCGAGGGTGTAATTCTGCTCGTTTCCTGTCATGTCCGTCACGATCATCTCCAGATCCACGGACGGATGCTTGAATGTGCTTCTCTTGCCAGCGATACTCGGAGCGGGTGGGGTTCCATCACCGGGGTCTTGGTAGTAATTGATTGTAGTGTGTACGTGGCGAGGCTTGCCTGGGGCTGTTCTTGGTGCTGCCGACTCCTGGGGTTGTATAGCAGGCTCTGGCCCCCGGGTCGGCGGTATTTGGACAGTTACTAAGGCCATGGGATTAGGGGAATGAAGGTAGCTGATTTCCAGGAGCCCCGCAGACTGGACACTCGGGATGAGATTCAGTGAAGATAAAGCATTAAGATATGGTGTCTGGACAGACAGGGTTAGGGTTTCCTGAATAGGAATATCGCCGGACCGGGTTGGGTAGCATGGGCCTACCGTCTCCCGTCCAATTCTTCTACGACCTCACATCACTCACAGATTTGATATCATGTGGCTTTGGGGAGTAAAATTGCCCAGAAACATCAAAAATTAATATCTTTCTGGGATCTCAGAGGCCTTAAGTTACAAGTACTCTCCGCAGAGATTCGTATGTTATTGTGGCAGAGATCTTGAGATGCTCACAACTGGTCAAAAACAACTGTCAAGTCCACAGGTCATTTCAACTCAGGGGTTTTGTAGACGTAAGTCAGCATAAATGTCAAGGTGAATCAATACTGGCCACCAAGTACGAGGATGAGGGAGCGGTTGCAGTCCCCTTTGGAGACGCTGTGAGACGGCATACCCACGTCTACGAGCTTACAAAGCGCCTTCCATGTAGTCTGGCGGCACAGATGAATGAAACCCTCTTTATCACACCCACAGTTGTATCGAGCTGGAAATGGAGGGGGGTATGATTATATGCTTTGAGTTATATCGTGCATGCCAGAGAACTCGGAGACAAAACTCAAGCGTACCAAAATCCATTTCTGTTTCTAGAGCTAAGCTCCTGCTACTCTAAGCTAAGCCGCCGCTAAGTAATAGCTAAGGCTCCTAGAGCTCGGGCTAAGCTCGGGTAAGCTAAGAATAAGCTAACTAGCTGGGCCCACTTTTAGGATAGTAAACCCCTATAAGGGACCCTAATCTAGGTCTTATTCTTATTTTAGGCTATAGTTAGGGTTTCCTTCCCTAGAATTTCCTATTTTTAGGCCTAGTATAGTTTAATACGCAATATAAATATTAA